>JACJUY010002413.1:41519-51925 GCA_014220935.1 Platorchestia sp. MABIK | reverse complement strand
TGTTTTTTGTTACGTTAAGGACCACCTTTTTTCGGTTCATTGCTGTCCTGTTTTTCAGTACCTCCTACTTTCTTCTTTAACTTTTATCTTGTTTCATGAACTTCTTTCTCAACTTACTGTTTCAATGCCCTGTTTCTTCGAAATGCTCTTTTTTTTAACGGTTAGGGAGACTTCAACAAAGATATCATTTATAGTCTAAGCCCATGACTCCATCCCGAAGGGGGGCTTTTATCTTTCCTCTCTTTGAAACGCCCTTGTTGCAGTTAGAGATGTCAAGCTAACATATCTAATCTAAATCAGAAGTAAGGGAATGACGCGCAAACCCAAAGAACAATCTGTTACATGTCCGCACACGCACGGCCACCAGTTATAAAAAGATGCATTAGATTAGAAAATTAAATACTGTAAGTTCAACATCTTGGAACTCTGATTCTGTGAATTCAATGGTCACTAATGCAGAATTACCGCTTTCAATGTTAATTTTCATTTTGACTTAAGTAGCATATTTTCAATTTAACACGTTTACTACGTATTGGGACATATGTGTACCAACAGGTAAATAGCTTACTTACGTACCGGTCTCAATGAATATCTTTTAAATGATTTTAATACTTTTTTAACACGTTCACCGCGTTTCCTTGGTTGCCAACGGTTGGTTTGGTTAGGTTGTAGGTTGCAGAATAGGGAAATCGACTTTACTACGCGAATAAATTTTTTATCCTTCATTAAAAATATGAAAAACACCATTGCACAATAACATTTCACCTCGTATGATAAGCTATTTTTTAAAATGGTCGTGAAACAGATGAAATTTTATTAATTTTTACCGGTACTTGAATGAACAATTTATCTATTGGTACAAATATGGAACAATACGCGGGAACGCCCCAATACCAATATTTGAAAGTTTTGCAAATGCTTTATGGAAAATTTAAAAAATTTGCAATCGATCATTTTGAAGTCGGTATTACCTGTAAAATGTCAGTTGAGTGTCGAACATATCATAATTATATATAAAAAGAAATTCGTCAGACTGTGAATAAAAATTAAGGGAGCACAAAATTTAACCCGAGAAATACGAACTAACCGTGTTCTCTCAGAATACTCTTCATAAATAGGCACAAATAAATCGTTTCCTATCAAGCGAAGTCGTTCACAACGCTTTTTTTGAGGTAGCAGTCGTGCAACATTTAAAATTTTTTGTGAATTAACAACATACATGACGTTTCCGAGGTGCTCCTAGTAATACAATACATTTTTTGAAGAATTTCAAATAATTCACTTTCATATACATGGTCTCGCGTAAAAAAAGTGTCAAACATTTTTTATTGTATAATATTGGAAATGAGCGTGCTAAGAAAAGATTTAGAACCACCATCTCAGAAAGAAATTTTCAGTGACATCGTAGGTGAAAAGTTTTTCGTTTTGTCGCTTACTGGTTATTTGGAAACGTGATCATGACTACACAGTCTATATAGAGGCCATTGTCTATCAGTATCGTCGGGGTATTTCCGTATCAGGCGGGAATAACGGAGTCGAGGTTCATCGGTGGCCTACTCATAAGAGGCTCCATGTTGTAGATGCGTGACACGCATGTTTGCACTAACATAAAAGCGTCTATTGAGCGCCCATAGCCTAGGTGAAACCAATTTTAATATCATGTGCACCTAACAGTTTAAAATGAACGAAAATTCGCGTCGAAATAATATGCGTGACAGCATATGGTCATAGTTTCTTGAGTTTTTGAAAAGGCCAAAAATTGTCGGCGATGTCGCTCAAAATTTCTTGAAGGAATGGTGATTCCCGTGAACCTTGTTCACGAACCATCATGAAAATAAAAACGTAAAATAAGCCGAGATAAATTTACGAGCAAAAAATTGCGCACGTTGAGCGTTTACCCGTCCTATGATTCTTCAGTCCACATGTTTTTCGCATATTGACCACAGACTCGCCTGACATTTCTTTACTAACTCTACAACAGAGGAGCTCGTCCGTCATTTCTCTGCTTACTTTGCATGAAAACGTGATCTTGTGCACAGTAAGAGCTTCAGTCCTTGGGACCTCAATAATTTTGCCTAAATTTGACAAATACTTCAGTCTTTTTTATAACCGCTTCCTGCCTGCAATATGATTGCAAACATGCGTCATGGATTTCTCGTTATTTTCAAGGGTTTTTAGAATTGAGAAGACAGCGAAGATCGTTTCTCCCTTTTCAAAATGCAAATTCTAACAGCTGAGAAGATGTTTTTCTCGTATTGGATTCAAAGCGGAACTGTCTAAATATCTACTCCAAAATGCTTTTAAAATGTTTCATCATAAATCAGGCAAGGCTGCGTACAAGACAAGCAAGTTTAGCATTTCAATCGTGGGAAGCTAGAAAGTTAGTTTGCATGTTATTCAAGGAAGCAAGAAATAAAAATTAGCCTAATTTTTCCCAGGATTCAATAAATCTTAATTAGCTGACCGATCACTGTGTAATAAGGGGGCTCTTTTTTGGCTCCTTTGAAAATGGCGGAGGTCCTCCGATAATTTTCCGGCTAATGAGTAAAAACCTGAACCACCGCAATTTTTCTCCTAAAGCTCACATGCTTTGAACAAAATTTTTGCACCATTTCGGAGCAAATTGTGTAATTTTTGCTTGGAGAAAGCTACAGCAAATTTTTACATATTGCAACTGAAAATATCTATTTTACGGTGGGAAGGTTGCGTTGATAGAGTAGCTGTGGCTGCATCAGCTACAAATGTTGGTAGATCTGCATAAATTCCATTGAAGGCGGAATGGTCATTCGGGTTTCAGAAGATCATATTAATTTCGATCACACAAAACAGAATGGCCCAAAAATTCAGGCCTGTTGGCCTGCTGACTAAAAATTTCACTGACATCCCAATTACTCGAAAAATAATACATTTCCTGTCTGCCACATTTCAACTGTTGGAATCACATAACTTCTACTAAAATGAGAGTCCTACAAGGCAGTCTGTGCATCAAATTTGTGAAAATATTCAGCGGTAAATTAAAACCAATGGCAAACATCATTATATTGACAACGTGCTCATCAAAGTGACCTGAAAACAATTTGGGATGTGTATCTGGAATTTTTCTTAATACGTAACGGTATTTCCATTTATTGGCCATGAAATTTTCGAAACACTGGCTGCAATGGTACATATATTTTTGAGCGATTCACATATTTACTCGCATTTATCCAAGATTCCTTGCCTTAATTCCCTTTAATTTAGAGAGCACTGTTATCCTATTTTAATCTTCAGCTTACTCCAAAAGTGCTGTTGAAATTTGTGTCGAGGGATCAATTAGTATTTTGAGCACACTATTCCTCTGCGTTACCAGTCACTCACACGTTTACCTGGTGCGTTTTTGTCAAGTTTCGCGCTGACACACCTCACGCCGTATTTGATAGTATCGTTCGCCATTTGTAACAAGTTTTTAGTAAGTTTGCCATTTGAAGGAAGGAAAAGAGGCAATCAGCACACAACAAAAAATGTGCATTTACTCTGCGGAATTCTACCAACCCAATATACTTCAAAATATTCTATCAACGTGTCACAGAGTTTGAACTACTAATACATTTTCATTTGGATCATGCTCGTATATTCAATCAACTACAGCCGGTCTCGAATTTTCAGTTGGGTAAGTGTTAGTCTCGTTATATTGAATAAAAATTACTGTTTAAATCATACCCCGTCTCTGAACTAGATAACTGTTTCCTTTCTTTCAAAAAACCTGAGGAACTCATGAGCGTATCGTTTCCAAATTACCAAGTAATAACACACTTGAATACAAAAAGCTACTCCCTGAGTAAGAGTGTGTTCCTTTTCTCATAAATTCATATTGTTTCCCCAACATGCTCTCAGAATATTGGCAAACGTACTGCTGAATGCGAGCGTGAAGCACGGCGTCAAATATGCATGCAGCGCTTCCGAACAGAAACTGCCTGCTACGCTGTTCGTTAGACTCTTCGTATTTGCTATTCATAGCAGAATATGCGGTTCGACAAGTCATCAGAGTCAGTAACAAACTTGCCGGGAGATATGAGCTCTGTGTAACGGAGACATCGGTGTTAAGAGTCGTTCTTAGTTTCAGGGGAGCATTTCTTCTTGTTCATTTGTAAAATGTTCGAGTCACTGCTGCTAGCTCATGTTTGAGTTTTTTGAGTGAGTGCATTTATGGAGGTCAGTTGTAAAATGTTTGAGGCACTGGTCTTAGGTCAGTAGTAGAATGTTTAATTGGCAGCTCCTATTTTGTTCGTAAAATGTGTGAGTGATTGTTCTTCAGTAAAAGAGACCCTGATGAAACTTTTTGATTATGCCGTACCTGAAAGTTTCAAGTGAAATGTTAACTCAACGACTTACGGTAATGCTTCAACTGGAAGGAAAAGAATCTTGTATTTAAAAAAAATAATCAATTCCCTTACTTAATTTTAATTTTTTATTCAACGTTTTAATCCAAAGCCCTATTCCTTCCTCTATCATTCGTTGTTGAACTTAGTAAAATAACTAACCACAATGTTTTCTAAAATTAAATTTTTTGTGCAAAGTTGGATTCGAATTGTATGGAAATACACAAGCACAACTATATACTTGATACAAAGTTTGATGAAAGCATAAGCCCAGAAAAAAATTTGGATGGTCTTCATTTTCGTGTTAACTGAGTAGGATACAACAAACGACTGCCAGCAGTATTACGTCTATTTCAGAATGAAGAAGTAATCTGTAGTCATATTTCCCTCTTAACGCATTTTTACTAACGCTATTAAGGAATGTGTCTCCTTGTATCCCATGGTAGGGTATAGTACGAAGTTACAGTTCTTCTACCTACATACATGCGTCCTAAACGCTAGACATACGAACCTTTCATACCGCTTAAGAATATCGCAATACCGTACAGCAGCAGTGTGTAGCATGTGCGTGCTGTGCTTTGTAGCTGTGCTGTGCCTTGTAGCTGTGCTGTGCCTTGTAGCTGTGCTGTGCCTTGTAGCTGTGCTGTGCCCTGTAGCTGTGCTGTGCCTTGTAACTGTGCTGTGCCTTGTAGCTGTGCTNCTGTGCTGTGCCTTGTCGCTGTGCTACAGTGTCAGATTTTAATTCAAAAGCGAGTTTGCACAAAATTTTAAGGAATCGATTCTCTTTCGCATAAGTCTGAAAGATCTCGATATTTCTCTATGTGTGCCGCTGAGTACCGATGGCGATAGAATTGAATTTAAGTAGAAATGTATTTTAGTCAGTCATTTGTGCGTCTGAGTATTCTTTTTTTGCTACGTTTTATCTTCATAGTAAAAATCGAGCATGGAATAGGCCGTTAAATATGAAATGAAAAGGAACCGCCAAAAATGAGCGTTTTGAAAATCAGGGTCATCATCAATAAAATTTAGTCTGAAACAACTAAAAAAACGCATTACTCACCAATTCAAATTCTACCCAAGGAAAATTAGACTCAAATGAAAGCGCTAAACAATATGCTAAGGATGAGCAGACTGACTTTCTTTTAACTCAAGTTTTCTTTCCGTTGTAGAATAAAAAGAGATTATAATGGGAAATTTGGTTAGACGCAGAAGCTAAAACATTGAAGTCGTCGCCTAGTACATATTACATGTTTGTAGATTGCACTTTTCGTATCCAACCAAAACCTTACTTGAGCAACAGTTAACATAATGGTTTACGGTTAACATAATGCCGCTAATTAGCGATTACCCTAAATTGTTCAACTCATCCAAGGAGAATGAAATATCTAAAACAACCATCAAATTATATTTTTTCATATGAATAAGATGTGTTTCTTTGCCCTGGAGATGCAGTCAGTACCGACTAGGTAAAGGAGACAGATTCTCACGTGCGTGGGTAATTGTATAATATGAAGGTAATCTAAACTTCACGTTTTTTGTCTTCTTCTTCTTTGAACTTGGCCAGAATTACGACTTCTTGGTTTTCGAAAGTTCCGACCTGTTATTTTCTATACTGAACGGTATGTTAATCATACCTATCCTTTGGTTTCTTTGATTTTAGATTCACCTACTAAGCAAATTTTGCACAAGTATATGGACACTAAACATTAAATTTAGTACTGATTTATTTTCATTTCAATCTTTCAGTTGATGTGTGGTGTAGCATTCTTATGCGATTTGTTGTGAGAACAGTTTTTCTTTTAAACAAATGAAAGATAAGATTCCAGTTTAGCTTTTCAGCGGATATATTTTCTTTCATTTTTGATGATTTTCGTTTTAGATCTGCTATTCGAGGTAAATATATACAAATTATCTTCAATTATAAGTTTCAAAAATATCAGTTGATGACGGGTCGAGACCTGAAGCGTTCTGCGTGTGATATCCAGTCAACCAATTTTAAAGTGCCGCAGATCACTGTCACTGCCTCATCTTCGTTGAAATTACATTGTGAGCAAAAATTGTAAGTCTAAATGGTAAAGCATCTTAAAATAAATCAAAAATGATGGTAAGTAATTCACTCGTATGCCTGGAAAATATTACCATTCACGTGTTTATGATGGTCCCAATATTCTTAATACTAGATACAACATTTATTTACATCCTTATTTTATTGTAGGTATATGCTTATACAAAAAATATTGACACTATTCGCGACTTTCATTCAGACGACGAATTCTTTTTTTCTCTTGAAAGTGGCCCAAATTTTTATTACACGAGTAGATCAAATGAAATTAAATGTTTGTAAGAGCGATTTTCTTTATCCGAGCTGAACTCGAATTAGAACATTCAGAAACATGATCGAATTTTGTAAGTAATGCAGCTAATGTGCCTATATACAACACATGCGGATCCGACAAATTCGAAGTATTGTTTAAACGGAAGAGGAAGCGGAGTTCATTACAGAAGAGGCTTCTCGCTCAGCCTAAGCCGCGCCTGTGTCTCCAGCCTAGGCTATAAACATTAATTCCAAGACCATCGTTCGCTCGCCCAGAATACTGAATGCGACGTTGAATCGCTGTTGGATCCTCATAAGGAATTTATTTTCCGTTCGGATCGCACCTAAAATTGAAATTTGTTAATTTATGAGCATAGGAGTCTGCTCTTCTCCACCAGTCAAGGGCACAAGCGAATCCTCAGTATCACTTCTTTCTTATTAGATAAAATACATTCAAATCTTGTTTTCACTAGTTCTTTCGATGGGATTTTCGTAATTTTTTAAATAACTATTCAGTCACTTTATGTTTAATCTCAACTAACCTAATTTACATGTTACAATTCTATGAAAATAAAATAAACATGTGCTGTTTAAATCGTAAGCCACTCTCTCTGTCCAGCGTTATCATTTAAAATATATGAATATTGGCCTAGTTGGGAAGAGCCTTGCCGAAAACAATACTTTTTTGTTCGTGTTCTGGCTTCTGGTTCTATTTTCCATCGCAGCAAACATTTCGCTGAAGCAGCACGTGTCTCATAAGAAGTCGTGCCTTCAAAAAGCAAATCTGCGCTCATTCTTTGGCGCGGCGTCGCGGAGCAGAAATCAACTTTGACAAGTCTCAATTGTCACCTGGGCCAATCCTCGACAATTGACGTTCCGAAGTTCTTTGCGACTGAAGAATCTAATTTCTGAAGAAAGGCACCGCTGAAAATTTTTTATTTGCTCCGCATTGACTTGGGAAGGCAGCAACCAAGCCTTAATTCGATAGAGTTTCCCCACAATAGCCCTAAATTTGACCAATGCAAGCGAAGAAAAATGCGTGTGGAGCCCTGCGATTTGTTGTTATAAGGTGAAGCTTGAGTGACTTTTGTAGAGCATTGAAAGATGAAAATAATGGCCAACGCTGAAAATGAATTATTTAATTGTCGCTCTAATTTTCCAACAAATGAGAAAGGTCAACTTCGTTCATTACAGCATAGCATCTATTTGAACCTTGAAGTTTGAGTGTTGGTTAATTAAAGCATAAATGCTTGATTTGAGGTTTATTTTTAAGTTAAAAATCACTTTGTCTGTGAACATTGAGTCTGAACAAATATTTAACACTAATAATAATTCATACATCATCCAGGAACTGTAATATTTTTTGATATTGTTCTTGAATTCTCTGTCACATCCCACTTAAGTATAGCAGCCCAATCGTCGTGAATGCGAGAACTTTAGTTTTCAAATTCGTCCACCCATGTAGTTATTCTTTTATCCAACTTTGTGCAGAATCAATACTGTTATTTTTAGGAAATTTGTTATACTCCCGGGTGAGTTTTTCGTTGGACGCTCTACAAAACCTGGTATTATTCACCAAAATTTATCGAGCCTCGAATAAGTGTGTCTTTGAGAATGAAAAAATCTTTTTTCCTCGTCTGACTGAACAATACTAACTCAAATTGAGTTTTTCACTTGTTTTTGGAAAGGCTTTAACCTGGCATCAGACCCTGTAGACATTAAAATACTTGCAACAGAAAGAGTTATTGATGAAAATCTTTTTTACTGTTTATAGATAAGAGAATTTTTATGGTAGGTTTTAAATTTTCGAGTGAAAGATATTGTTACTTCTTGATATTTTCACTAAATTTTGTCACTCATAAGTGTTAAAGCCACAATCACTAGAAGAAACTGATGCGTGTGCCTGCAAATGTAAATTTCCTATCTCGTTCTTCATCTACAGGTGATTGGCGATGGGTATGCGTACTTGAAAACAGGATCTTCTGAATAAATATAGAGTGGAATGGACAACGATTTTTGCAGTTGCACAGTATCCCACAGTGACTGAATTTCTGCCAATGAGCAGCACTTGATAATCAGTTTTAAGCTAGTACTGCTATTCGATTGAAGATGAAGAACTTGAACGAGAAACCTCAAACACAAGTTCATCATAATCCAAATTAAAGAACCAGTCATTCTAAGATTTTCGCCGCTAATCCCTTGCAGCACTTTCTGACTCTGTGGAAAACTGCAATTAATGATACTACTGTTCAAAGGACTTTTTTTACCACAAAATGAGAACGGTGCTGAATGAATCCCTTTGATTTAATTCATGCTTATGCATCGAGAAGCTCCTTTTGCAGTTCAATCAGCGGTCGGCAAATTTTAAACAAAACTCTACGGAGGCATTGTGCCTGATTTGACTTGCATTGCGTATTCGCTAGCTACAGAACGGGAAATATTTTTTGAGTTATCAATGGCCTCTTGAATTTCAAACAGTGCAGTAAATTGAAATATATTTGGGAACCTCGAATGTTGAGCGAGGTATTCATTTTCCTTTGAGTTCAATGGGAAAATAATGTTAACCTATTTACATTCACGACAATTTCAAACTCATTATAAACTAAGAGCGTAGTATTTCTGAAACTGATTTGCCTTAGAGTATGTACTAATATTCTATAGAAGTAAAAGAAAAGTAAAATTCATTTGTGACTAATGAGGTTTCTTGGTGTCGTTACTTCGATAATCGTGTTCGTAAGGACTATTATAATTTGAACTCACATAGCCAATAGAACTTTCGTTATAGCATAGGTCGTAATAATCAAATTTTTTTCGAGCACTATTCATATTTTAATGAGCTGTGCAGTGCTGTTACACGTGACAAAACAATGTAAGAAATGTTTTGGAGTGTATTATTGTGACCATTTTTTCTCAGGTTAGCTCCAAGTGATTCCGACTGGAAGATGCATTTTCGATCAGAAAAAGCCAAATCCTGAATTCCTGTACTTCATTTAAAGTCAAAGTGTAATATTACTGTTAATTGGTAATACGGTGATATTACTGTTGATTGATAATATGGTAATATTACTGTTAATAATATCGCTGTAACATTACTGTTAATTGGTAATATGGTAATATTACTGTTAATTGATAATATGGTTATATTACTGTTAATAATTTTGGTAATATTACTATTAATAATATTGCGGTAGTACTACTGTTAATTGTTAATATTACTGTTAATTTAATATTGCTGTTTATTGGTAAGATGGTAATATTACTGTTAATAATATCGTTGTAATATAACTGTTAATTGACATCCAGTTTCTCTCCTGAGGCGGACTGATAAGCGAACATGACGCTAGCAAATGTCACAGGGAGACAGCAACGTAATGTAGGTGGTGTTCTTTATATTTTGTTTTTATATTTTGCTACTGTTACAGTTCATCTGCAGCAGCTATCGCCGTAAGATACATAGCTTTGTTTGGTTTCTATCTCATATCAGCCCACTTTTGTTTCGCAGTCGATGTTTCAAAAACTTTCCTATTTATCTCTTCAAATTCTGTAGGAACGTCAACCGAACTTGATGTGAACTTGATGTGAACTTGACATGAACTTGACGTGAACTTGACGTGAACTTGACGTGAACTTAAAGTGAACTTAAAGTGAACTTGATGTGAACTTGATGTGAACTTGACGTGAACTTGACGTGAACTTGACGTGAACTTGATGTGAACTTGACGTGAACTTGACGT
>JACJUY010002413.1:3442-41407 GCA_014220935.1 Platorchestia sp. MABIK | reverse complement strand
ACTTGACGTGAACTTGACGTGAACTTGACGTGAACTTGACGTGAACTTGACGTGAACTTGACGTGAACTTGACGTGAACTTGACGTGAACTTGACGTGAACTTGACGTGAACTTGACGTGAACTTGACGTGAATTTGACTTGAACTTGACTTGAACTTGCCGTGAACTTGACGTGAACTTAGCGCCGTTACGCAGCTCGTAACGGTTAACCTTTATGGCAATAAAATGAGCGATGAGACCTGAGTATTTGATTCAATTCTTTATTTCAGCATCGAAGGCATTTATCAACTGCTGACATATCTTAGCTCGGTTGAGATATCGGTCAGAAAAAATGTGAATAAGCTAGAAGCTATAACACGCCAAATTCCTCCAAGTTTTGCGTTTCATATGCACTTATTTATATTATACAATCATTGAGTCATGATGTATTTTTCGTTTTCGAAGTGCTGCTGGCAGGTAAATAACTTTTTACACAGTAAAATTTTTTGACCAATTGCGTTTTATTTTCTGAAAGGGAAAATGTAAGTGCCCGAACTGGAAGTTAGGGATTCCTCTTTTGTTGAAACAAAATATTTCTTGGTTTTGGTAATTTTTCGGTTCACTGCTGTCCTGCTTATCAGTACCTACTGCTTTTGTTTTCAACTTTTTATCAGCTTACTTCCCAACTTACTGTTTCTGTGCGCAAGAGATCTTCTGTGGGAACGCACCTCGTGCTTAGATTCCTCGTACAAATAAAGATTTCGCATAATTTCATGTACATCAACACTTGGTAATTGCTATTACGATGTACATGTAGAAAGACTTAATGTTTTCCTTTTTCAGTCAGACGAGGAAAAAAGGTTTTTTATTCTCAAAGGCACTTAATTCAGGTTCAATAAATTATCGTACATTATACCAGGTTTTGTGCAGCGGCCAAGACAAATTCTGATAACTCCCATTTTTTTGTCTCTTGCTGCTGTTTGTCCATCTGAAGGAGCTATGTATACCCGTAATTAAGAGACGCTGCTTTGTTTAGTTTCTATCTCATATTATCCCATGCGAGCACGTTCTATATTAGTGTTCTTCAGTCTGGCGATTTTGCACGGCAAAGTCCGCCTGTTTTCTATAAACTTTTATCAGCTCATATGGAGTAAAAGATGACACTCAGAAATTTTTTCACATTAATTTATGTTCAGGCATGTATTGTTCGCTAGAATAAAGTTAGTTTTCGTGGTTTACTTACAACTATGAAGTAATTAGTTGGATGAACAGTTCATTAGTTCATTGTACTTCAAATTTTGAAATGGACATAATCAACTAGTTATCTGGATATTTGCATTCCTATTGATGTTAATAATTTTTTGAGTGGTGCCCTTTGCGTGAATTCTGAGGAGGCGTATATCAAACTTAACGTGAACTTGACGTGAACTTTACAGGAACTTCGTATTAATAAATTTTGTAGAACCTCCGCACGAAAGAATTTCGCCGAAACTTGGCATGAAGGAATTTCGCTTGAACTTTGCATGAATAAATTTCGCAGATACTTAGCATGCATGAATTTTACAGGAACTTTTCATGAATGATTTTTTTACCGGAATTTCGGATGGATGAATTTGGCGAGAACTTCCATGAACTTTGCGTGTGTTAGCGCTAACTTTAGTTGAATTTGGTGTGAACTTGTGAATTTAGGGGGAATTTTACATGGGATTAACGAGAATTTCACGTGAACTTGTAAATCTCAGGTAAACTTAGCATGAGCTGAATGTAAGCTTTGTGTAAATTCAAGACGAACTTTTCGTGAACTTTGCGTGAACTGTTTAACAACTTACCGAGTACTCTGCGTGAACCCGGCGGCAGTTAGTCAATGCAGCCGACGAGCTGAGCACACAATTTCAAAGTCATCATGATCTCAATATCTCAACGAGCAAAACGCGTTCGTTTGCCCATTTGGTTGCCTTCACTCGGGTGGAGTTGCGGTGCCGTGATGGTGGGCCGCTTCTGCTCCCACATTCGGATGCAGCACCTCTACAGAGCCTCTGTTCCTCTCAGTAGGCATAACTCCATGAAAATTTCACGCTTTCAGTTACGCTGTATTCTAATTACGCAGACGACAGTAGCGCAGAGCATAACTGCCCGTCGGCGCATCTCACCACTGCTGGAGACTGTCACGCCAGTTCATTACTGCTGTTCCGCCGCGGCTAATCTTAAACAGCCGCATATCTCACACACCTCCTGGGAAATTACTTGGACTGCTATATTCTACGTCCGGCCCTGACGGTACGAATAGATTAACATAGAAATGAATCATGAACGCTCTCACGCTTCACTTAGAACTCAACATGAATCATGGAAGGGCCGCTAAACAGTGAATGAGAAACGGTGTGATTATGTGAGCTGGTTTGCCGGGCTCTGAAGTCCCTCCAGGATGCGTTGTTTGAATGCGGCTGTGGTCGTGGAGTAAAAAAACAGTGCATTGTTCTGTAAATCCTAACAGTTTCTCCCATAACTATTCTAAATTTTAAAAACTAGTTCAACATGGCAGATTTTGACTAATTGAAGTTTCTATGCCCGAGAGATTTTCATGTGAGTAGTTTTTGGAAAAACTGTTGGAAAATCGATGGAAATTTAGAGCTCTCTCGTGTTGTCTTCAGAGTATCAAATGGCTTTCTGCTTACCAGGCCCGTAACACAACTCCTCGCACTTATGCGGGCGCTAATATTCGCAGCCCGAAACATTACCGACTTCCCATGCTCTGGAATACATTATCAAGCGAAACGCTGGTCCTCCTATGCATGAAGAGCGCGTCTTAAGTGGTGGACGTTGACCTCGTCCGCTGATGGAGTCGAATTTCGGGCCCAGAACTTGGCAGGAGATCATTGTTATTGTTTGCGCAAAATTTGAAAAATAAATAAATTCTGTCTGTGATATCGGTTGCTTTTCTAATTCTTCACATTCAAATTTCTCTATGACTCAGACTCACACTCTCGACTGTCTAATAAGCTTAAAGCTCCGAAGCTTAAGAACGACATTTTTCCTTTGAATGATGGGGTTAATACAATACTCTACTACTTTTACTAAAGCAGAAACATTTAGTTCATTCTTGGTGCGGTCATTTACTCTGGGAAATATTTATTTCATGGACTAGTTAGTTGAGCGCCTGCGTTCAACTCTCTGTTAAGGAGCGAAATAAGACGCTTTCAGATCCACGTAATTCTTTCCACTCAAATATTTTATCAACAAAATTATGCGGTAGACAACTATTGTATTCCCACAAACTCACCGTATGATGAGTTGCAATTGCTGTATGAGTCTGGTGTGCGTTGAGGTTTCTAGTTAAGTAGGCTTTATCTTTCATTCTTTACTGCTTTATCTCTCCACTAGGGGACCTCGATATGCCGCACAACCGTCTTCCTGTACGAGCGAATTCTTTATCTTTTTATTCTTTTTTTTCTTTTTTATTTTCTTATTCTTGTACATTCATTATATCACATTTGCGTCTCATCGAGATGCCTACTGCTCACTTTCAAGGCGCAGTGAACTTCAAGTTAAGCATCCTTATTGCACCTCTTGAGTTGCTGAATTTATCGAAGCTCCTAAATGAGACTATCACCAAGTTAATCTCTGAATATCACTTAACTAAATGGAACTCAGATTTCACCTTGAATGAATGAACAAATATATACCGTCCAGTAATCCAGATCAAGTTACTAACTAGTCTATTTCTCCATTGTCCTTCAATAATTTTTTCCCTTGTCTGAACCCCTCAGGGGGATACAACTGTTGTATCTATGGGAATTAGCGCTCTCAGAAGGACTATGTGAGGGCCCGAGCTAAGGGTTAGGTAGGCTTCCTTTTTGTTGAAATAAAATAGGTTTTTGTTCTGTTACGGACCATCTTTTTTCGGTTCACGACTGTCCTGTTTTTTCAACACCCACTACTTTCTTCTTCAACTTTGATCTTGTTTCATAAACTTCTTTCTCATCTTACTGTTTCTATGCCCTTTCTGCATAGATTCCACGTTCCCTAAACTCCATACTAAATGGTGCCTTCCTCCTTCCTATCTTTGGATCGCCTTTGTAGCGGATAGGGAGGCTTAAACTAACTAATAATCTAATAATCTATCCCTTGTCTGAACTGTTGTTTCTAGCTTGAGACTTAAGCATTCATTTTTTTTAAAGCATACACTATACCTTTTTGCAGTGCTTCACAATTTTCCAAGAGCTGTCATCTCAGAATTCTCCTAGTATTCAAGAGCATTTCTTCACAAGTTACAAGTTTCCGTTTTCATTCCGAGATGGATTTTGCGTGGTCGTGTCCGGTATATCAGAAAAATCATGCATACCGAGTTAATACTTGCTCTGGTTTAATTATTTAAGCAAAAACATTTATGATTTATACATGTGTATAAGAAAGCATGAGTTTTGCTAGACAAGCTGATGGGGGACAGTGAACAAAACAAAACCTAAAAATTGTGTTGAACAAACTTATTGATGTATCTGTATACAAGGATCCATGATTATTCTACTTAATACTTAGTAGTAGAGGTAATTTAACTAAAGATTTTAAAAAATTTCACTGATAAAGATACAAATTGATAATACGTCATGTTTTAACAATATGTGATTTCTGCTATGTGCGATGGTAGTTCAGTCTTTGAGTACAGCGATCCGTGAATTTTATGTTAAATTAACAAGCTAGTAAATCATTCACGGAATGCGTAGCGTGATTGTTTCTCAATTTTTATTGAAGCTTTGGTTTGGACTAACGCTATACATGCATGCGTGAAGAAAAGCTCAGAAAGCTTTCCAACTTAATTTTCAATTGGGCTCACGTCTAAATAGAGGCCGAAGGGAAAGAGCGAGCTGAAATACAAGCACCATCTCATGTTCTTCATTTTCAATACTGTCTCCAGTGTGTGATGGGGCAGTATTTCTTACTCCAGAGAATCTATTCAAAACAAGTTTTGATCAACTGGTACGTAATGTGTGGAACACTTGCCACTGAAAGTCCTCGGTGTTTTGTCTTAGGTTTGCAAACTAAAATCAATGGGGGATGCACGTATTTCATTTCAATGCCTGACATTTTTATAATATTAAATCACACCAATTCAGAGTACTTATATATACGATTACGACCGTACAGTCACAGGTATGTCCTCACGTGGTCGCAATGAGTTAAAGCGTGGCGCATAAAGAACGCATGAATTTGACCGTTCTTTTTACGGTACCCTTGCCAAGACGGCAAGGGTACCGTAAAAAGAACGGGTCTAAGGGAGGCACACGGAGCAAGAACGGAGGCAAGAACGGAGCGGGTCTAAGGGAGGCTCACAGTAAGCCAATTTGTTATCTGATATTTATTTTCAAAATTCAGCGCTGTAGGCTATTCTGGTGCATACCTGAGCCCAAGAATAGCATTAATAAACTTTGGCAGCTAGGAATTTGGTACACTGCATCAGTGATTGTAAAGGGTGGCGCAAAAAAAGTTCAAATTTCTGCGTTCTTTTTGCGCTACCTTGTACAAGTGAACTAATTAATCTCAAGTATGATGAATTGCAATGACCGAGCTATGATAAGACGGCCTGAATTTAAACAAGCTCTTTAAAAATTATAAAAAGGCATTGAGATAGGTGCGCCTAGTCATTTTAAAAATAATTCTTACATAAACATTTTTTCTTAGTTTTTATTCATCCCCATTTTCAAGTCTGTCATCTATACAGAAAAACAATTGATTAGCGTGTATAAATAATTATTATTATTAAACACAAATGAATAATCATATAAATATTTATTTGTGCAATTTATAACATCATACTAATTTTAGTAACGATTTACCAGATGAATACATTCCAATGAAAGAGCTCTGAAGAGAATTGTCCTCCACCATATCTTGCGAACCCAGCGCACTCCTGTGACACGTAGAGCTTCACATGAGAAGTACGTTGTGAGAACACATGTGAGGGAGGGTGTGTTATTTGGATCTGGCGCTCCTCAGCGGGGTAACTCTAGTGACCCATCGTATGATCTCTTGCTCATTCAAACTCAGTTTCGCATTTAGTTTCGTATTGAGTATCGTATTTAGTATCGTATTTAGTATCGTATTTAATATCGCATTTAGTATCGCATTTAGTATCGCATTTAGTATCGCATTTAGTATCGTATGTAGCTTGAGTTTTTCTCTCCTCTTCCCACTTCTTTTAATTAATGTATCTCGTGAGATGTCGCTGCTAGCGTGATCGAGCTCCTGCTAAAGTGACTCTGCGTCTGTCGACTACATTCTTCAAATTTTCGGCACGTTGAGATGTTCCCTGCGCTACTGATCAGTTTTTCAAGTAGATACACGAGTTAAATTCCCAAGTTATTAATTATGATACACATAACATATTACACCGTTAACTCAATCTTTAGTACACCCCTGCTCACTATCTAATCTGCGATCATCATCGTCTACGCATAACCTTCATCTATAAAATTGCTCTGAAAGCAAATCGCGTTAACATTTACTGATTTCAAAATCAAATATTGTCGATTCGCCCTGCAACTTTCAAATTGATTTTAAAATCCACTTGTGCAAACGATTCAGATCTATTTTATTTCTCATCCTGTTGCTCCCTAACGTGTTCTTTGAAGTTCAATTTTGAGTGTCCGTTTCTCCCTCATTGCGATTTCGTTGACAACCTGATGCAAGAGCACTACAGTCTAATAACTACGTTAATAATAGCGGCAATATGTGCGAAAATATCAGACAGTAGCAAGGTGATGCATAATGTTACACCTATATTCCAGCACTCAATTTGAGCAATCTTGGTTGCTGCACGCTGAAGTTCGGGAGGCTGCGGTGGACGACCTGGCCGAGACTCTGAGCAGCGCGAAGCTTGGTATGTAAATTGCGCGAATAAATTGTATGTAAATGTAGGGTAACTTCGGGAGGGGCTGCAATGATCTTGCCCTCGCCTCCTCGTCGGGCCTCCGACCACTGGAGCGGGTCTAACGACCCGCGCTGACTAAAATAACCTCCCGTGTTAATGCTCGTCACTCAGTCCTGATGACCTCAAGTTTTGGCGGGGCCGCTGCTGTGTCCTAAGCCGCTTCTCCGAAGTTCCTTCTATTTTCACGAATCAGTGCTTCCTGAAGTTGTTGGTTTGTTGTAAACGGAAGGGGTTAACACTGCATTTTAGTAATAATAAGTTGGATTGTGATGATTGCTTTCTCAGGGATTTTTCCGTACTTTAAGTTCCTATTTCCTTCAAATGCGATATTTTGGGATTTAGAACGAACTACTGAAATAACCTATATCTCATGATCAAAAATTGGGCTTGCTGATGTTTGATGGTTTTCTTTGCCTGCTTTGATCGAAAAAATAAGTCGTGTTTACAATCTGACGTATTTCTTTGGTTCTGGAAATTTCTGTGGTTACGTCCGGGATGCGCTGAAATTTTGTTCTGAAATTTTTGTTAGATTTCACAGTAACTTCTACATTTTTGCATTTTTAAGTATGTACAACATTGATTTCAAGCTATGAAATAATAACCTGGTTGACCAGTAAACGATTCTTTCTCGTTGTTATGTTAATCAATTGATTTTTCATTGGAAGAACGTCTGCAATTTGAGGGACGTTAACAAGTCATATCTTGTATTTAAATAAAATTACCAAAGTCAGCAACAAGAAATAGATAAGGCGTTCTAGACAAGGCACTGCACTGTAGAAACCTTATCTTCCTCTCATCGACAAGACACGTCAGAATCGCTTCAGGGTGAGCCTTCTTGTGCATTTCTCCAGCATTTCATATTCAGTGAGTTGTCGCCGACTGCCCGTCTTCCTAAAAGTGGCAAATTTGACCGAGCGGTCGAAGCAGATCGTCTTTCTTTCTCAAGAAGCAAATAAAAGTGCAAACACACTGTGCGATAAAGTATTTAATTTAGTGCAAGGCAAAACTTTAAGTTGTATAAGATGCGTCACTGGGTTGGCCTTCAATTGGGAATTAAGTATAAGTCAAAATCTTAGCTAAAAACTTGTAAATGAAAAAATTTTGTTTCTTTTAGTAATCACATTTTTTCACACATATGTTGAGTTAATATAAGTGCTACTGACCTAATAATGTCAACATAGGAGCTAACTGTATAACTGGATTTTCTTTCTCCCTTGGGTGCAACGCTGGCTAACATTTCAGATCTACTTGTGGAAAAGTTATTCAGAACCCCTTGAAAAAATATTTTACTCTGAAGTTCAAGGATATACCGGGTGCACCAAAGGTCACGCTATCATTTTAAAATTTTATTCGTAAAAACTATCAATGATGAACATCCTTAGTAAACTACATATGAAAGAAGAATAATTAAAGTTTTCAAAAGAATAAAATTTCGTTCAAATGTCATCCATTATTATTTAAGCACATACGAACTCTGTCCTGTGTGTTTTGCATCACTCCTCTCAGCAAATCCGGTAAAATGTTGTTCATTTCTTCGGAGATATTCTGTTTTAGCTCATCAAGTGTGTCTGGATTATTTACGAATACTTTCTCCTTTAAATATCCCATAAGGAAAATATCTGGAGGAGTTATATCCGGTGATCAAGGTGGCCAAGGAATGTTGCCAAAGCATGAAATTAGTCGACTTGGAAATGCTGCTCTTACAAATGTCATGGTCTCTCGTGCGGTATGTGCTGTGGCCCCATCTTGCTGAAACCATTTCTGCTAAATCATATCTACTAAAGCTTTTAACTATTATTCTTTCATTTGCCGTTTACTAAAAACTCGTGTGTTTTTTAGTTTGTGCGAAATAAAATTTCAAAATGAAAGTGAGTTTTGGCCTACCCTATAACTTGAACACACGCAAAGGTTTTGCATGAGCATGAGCACATTAAAATATGAAATTTTGAGAGATTTTGAACCCATGTTTTACCGTTGGACGATATTGTAGGTATTGCTTGTTGACTACTGGAGCCTCGGAATGTGGAAGAATATTATTTGTAATATATTTCTCTTAAGCTTGAAACTCAGACCTCTCGAGGGGATACCTCTATTGTATCAAAGGGGATTAGCATACCCTGGGAAAAGATGTGAGGTTCCGAGCTGAAGATTGGGTAGTCCTTCCTTTTGTAGAAAAAAGTTTTTTTTGCTATATTACAGACCATACTTCTCGGTTCACTTCAGCACTTGATACTTTCTTCTTCTTTAACTTTTATCTCGTTTAGTGAATTTCTTCCCCTCAGAGGGATAAAACTATTGTGTCTATGGGAATTAGCGCTCCCATGGGGACTATGTGAGGGCCTGAGCTAAAGATTAGGTAGGCTTTCTTTTTGTTAAAATAGAATAGGTTTTTGTTTTGTTACGGACCATCTTTTTTCGGCTCAGTACTGTCCTGTTTTCAGCACCTACGACTTTCTTCTTCAACTTTTCTTGTTTCATGATCTTCTTTCTTAGCTTACTATTTCTATGCACCTTGTGTATAGATTCCGCGCTCCCTCAACTCCATACTAAATGGTACCTTCATCCTTCCTCTCATGGAACATCTTTGTCGTGGTAAAGAGAGGCTTAAACTTTCTTATATAATAATAATAAAAAATTATAAAGTGAATTTCTTTAAATTCATGCGATTTTTTGCACACAGTGTGGAGCCACTCCTTGGGTACATATTCCCAATCCCTCATTGTCATACTAAATGGTGCCTTCCTCCTTCCCCACTCTAGGACACCTTTATTGTGGTTAGGAAAGCGAAAACTAACTTATGATCTAAATAATGCAATCTAGCGTCAAACTGAGAAATACTGCGTAAGTATAAATCAAACTGTGGGTAATCAATCGTTCATCTATCCCCAAGGTGGTGCAGCGTATGTGAATTCTGGCTACTCTGGAGAGCTTTTGCGGAAGACTCGTGCTGCAGAATTTGAAGTTGAATCTATGCTTTATTTTTCGGGGTATGAAGCTCGTGAGTAATTAATATCTGGTGCTGATAAAACTGAGACAGGCTTTAAGGCGAAGGTGTGCTTTTTAAACTCATCGGAGAAAAGGAAGTTTGGGCTCAAAATTTCAAGTTTGGTTTTAACTTCTTTAGCTTTGAGTAGCCAAGAAGTAAGACCATTTAACTTTCAAGATTGAACAACTAATAAAATTTTGATTATCAAAATTTTATGAAAATACTAGGAAATAAATGTAATAGAGGATGCTATTCCGTTGAACCTAGAAATTTCCATTCAACAGTTAGTGTCCAAGTTTGATCATTTACAACTGTTCAAGCGATGTGAACGATATGGAAATAAGACAATTAAAATAAGCAGCAAAGTGTTTCATAGTTACTGCGATGCGAAACTTGGAAAGTTAGATTTGAGTGGCATGATCGACAGAGCCAAATTAGAAGGTGCAATGGTGAGAAAGGTACTAGATAGCTTAGAATCTTGCGTGTATCGCTGGGTTGAGCATCTAAAGAAAACTGACCGAACGCCATTCGAACGCTATTTCACGTGGAGAGGAAGATAGTTGGTTGTCGGTATAGTTATTGATTGATGCATTAATGTACGGAGATAGAAGCTGCAAATAGAGGGCTTATGAATGGGTGGATACCTGTAGACGTACAGTATGTACTGGGTGGTTTTTAAACGTTGGTCCTAAAAGAATTTTTAAGAGCTCCCACAATTTCGAATGGGTTCAAAAATATACCACTCTTAAAATACTGAAAAGCACTTTTTAATCGCGTTTTGAACACAATATTATACACGTGTCGCTCCCCCTGAGCGCAGACAAGAATCGGCGCGATTACGCTGGCTGTTCATTGCGGCGCTGGTGAGATCTGGTCCCATTCCTTAGATTTATACCTCGATGCATGCCTTGAGTTGGTGTTTTCCTTCGGAGAAGTCGAAATGGAAAACTTTAACAGAAAAAATTTACAAACCTACACCACCTTAATTAAAGCATCCATCGAGGTAGAAATCCAGCGAATTGGACCAGATTTCGCCAGCGCCGCAATGAACCCCTTGCGTAATCGCGCCGATTCTGTCTGCACTTAGTGGGCAGCGCAGGAAGAATATTGTACTCAAATGGTAATGAAACTAAAACTAGTACTTCTCAGAATTGCACTGCGTTGTTTCTGAAATTCCATCCGTTACTTTGAGAATCATAAAAATTGGAGGGCAAATTTGCAGAGTGGCCTAACCCACAAATCAGAGGTCAAAACTGGCAGGGGGGATTAAGGGATAATTTCACTTCATAGCGGCGAGGATGTCTTTCAGGCAGAGTGGCCTAGTTCCTAGTTAGTTCCTAGCTAGTAACTTGGCCAGGAAAAGCCAGTTCATCAACCCTGCGATGAACACCACGCTTCTAACTTAAGTGTCCTAAAATTCTGTGTTTTGTGGGTTAGGCCACTCTGCACATTTGCCCTCCTATTATTTTAGGACCCATATTTAAAAATTATCCTGTACATAGAAGCCCTAAGTAAACGCATGGATTTTTTGGTCGATGTCTGAAGATATAAGAACTGAAAGTATAGATAAGAACTGATAAGTGGAGTATAGAAAATGAATAAATGGCATATTTAAGCTATGGCCGACGAATTTATAGAGAGAGCGAAAAAAAACTCAACAAGAGAGGAATCAACAGAAATATTAATAGTGGGGGCGTTAAAGACTGGACTGATTGGAATGTGTTAAAACGTCTAAATAATTAATTCAATCCTGGACAGAGCTTTATATTCCACCATGTTTTTTTTTTCATAAGAGAAATGCGTTTCTGGAAAATACGCCACGACGTATCAGTGCTAACTATGTGCATCAATCTCTCTGTCAATAAGGAGTACATTGGCATTTTGCGTTAGCATTCGAACATCATATCAATTAATGAAAACAAAATTTCAATGCCCTCGAGTTGGTATTTTCATACGCATTGAACAGTTTATACTTGTATCGCTGCCGTCATAACTAACAGCGTTTTCTAATTAGTTGCAAAATTCGTCTGGGAAAATTGTTCAAAATGATTAGTTCAAATGAGGACCCTTTTATCTTCTGATTCCTCAATTTTAACATCAGGATTTAGGAAAAACAATGTTTTTAACCAATATATGCATAGCTAAATTAAAAAAAAATCGCGGTCGGTATGCAATGCCTATGAAAAGCAGGGAGCAAAGTAATGATGAACAGACCAAGCAAGCAACAAGCTGGTTGTTACATAGAGGAACTACCCGAGTCAGTTACTTTCGTCTGTCTTTCCAATGGAGGAGGCCAAATGTGGGTATTGTGACGACGACCTCACGTATGAAAGTGAGGTTTCATTTTTTGTTTTAATCCATACTAAAAAGTTTTCTACAGAGGAAAGAAATGAGGTCTCCAGCTGAAAATTCGGAAAGCCTTCTTTTTTGTTACAATAATTTTTTTTTGTTTTTTCAAGGACCTGCTCTTTGGTGTTCACTGCCGTTATTTTTTTAGGACCTCTAAGTTTCTTCTTGCACTTTTATCCCGTTTCATTAACATTCTTGCCAACTTGCTGTTCCGTTGTACATGGGGTCTTGTGTGGGAACACACGTGCATAGATTCCGCGTTCCATTAACTCCAGTGCCTCCATTCTTCCTCTCTTTGGAACGACTTTGTTGCGGTTAGGAAGCCTTCATATATAATATAGTCCATGTAATCTAATTCTTCAATTTTATGTGCTTTAGGGCTCTTAATTTCGATGTGGATTTGAAAGTGTAAAAACAGAGATTTTTTAAATTGCAACTGCGCCATCTAGCTTGCTTTCCAATTTTAAATCTTAGGATTTAAAACCTAAATATCTTGCCTCAGAGGGATATAACTATACATTTTATCTATGGGTATTAGCACTACCAGAAGGAAGATATGATCCCGAGCTAAAGGATAGGAAGACTTTTTTGTGGCTGGAATAAAATAATTTGTTCGCTTTGTTGCGGACCAACGTTTTCTGGTTCACTACTCTCCTGTTTTTTAGCACTTTTAAACTCCCGAAACTTTCATACCGTTTGATAAACTCTTTTCAATCATGATTTTTCTATGCACAAGGTGTGTTCCCACACCTTGTGCATAGATTGTTTCCTTGAATCCATGCCAAATTGTGCCTTCCTCCATTCTTTTGGGGGACACCTTTGCTGTAGCTGGTGAGGCTTAAACCAACGATTCTTATCTAATGGGATTATAAACTGTGTTATTGTATTATAGGACAATTAATAATTCCATTCATTTCCCTCATTATTAAATAACAACAAAGATACTTTTCATAAATATTTCTAAATATTTTTCGCAGGAAGTGGAGCACAGAAGTATTTATTTGCCTTCATTTTAAATGATGAAGGAACAGAAAACTGAAAAATAAATCATGTTTGTATGGAAAGAATAAAATACGGCTACAAACGCGTACCAAAATCCTTATCGGGTTGTTCGAAATTACTTTAATTTTCACCTCATTTTTTTACTTCTTTTCGTGAAATATTTGTGTAATCAGTTATTTACGGTCGAGTCCGTCAATAAAAAATTTCTCAGCTGTCTTAAGTATTTTTTATCTAATGGAACTATTAGTTGGGAGCAGCCTGAAAATTGTTTCGACTTTGTAGCAAAAAGAGTATTACTTTCGAGCATCACTGTGATGCAATTTGGATCACGGCAACTTTTCAACACGATGCTCACGACGTGAGCCGCCGGTGTACATGGAGGGAATTTCCATAATGATACTGACCGACCAGTAGTCACAAACTCAATGTTCATAAATACTTATTCAGAGCTTATTGAGGGCATAATCCAGTTAAAGTTTGCTATTTTCAAATCGACACACCACAATTGACTTTAAATTTGAGTTAAACATCGAACTTCAGTATAAGCATCGCGGTCACCGTGTTAATCCACGAGGGCTTAAAGGCCCGACCATTTATGCGCCTCTTACCCTGCCAGCGCCACCTCGCCCGCCGTCTTGCGACGCTGCCCTTGTTTGAATATTTCGTGTAGCGCGTCGAACTAAATGTGGTGAGCCTCATTGGCAGCCGGGTTTTGGCGCGGGTCTTTGTGTCTTTGAAGAAGGAAGGTTGCGCTTTTTATGCCGGACGCACTGCATTCAGATTTGCCCTCGCAGATTACATTTCCATATCTCAGTCAGACTGAAAAGCCTAAAGCGCGAGTGACCTTAGAGAAATGGCGGGCAGGTCTTCAGGGTGCTGAATTGTGACCAAGAAGCAACATTGGCTCTCACCACGCCCCCATCCTTGGGCACGACTCCAACTCTATGGAAACGTTCTCTGCTTGAAACATTTGATGTTGATGTCAAAGTCCACAACAGCTATGTTTAGCGCCTGCAGTCGCTTCTAGCGAGTTTTCAGTGATGAAAATTCAGAGAACTTCTGAGAATCATAACTCGGCTTCCGAATGTCTTTTGTAAATTTAATATAAATTTTTCAGTGAATTACATTGAGGGAAACAATGCACTTCAGTGCACCGACATACAAAATTAACTCATACCACAGCCCGAAACGGTCGGAAAATAATTGGATAGACCATTGAATAAAATTGAATATGGCTTCAGGATCAAGCTGCGTGCTTCGTTTCCAAGTTCCTACCCAAGTCTCATGCCGTCTGACGTCAGTCACGCACAGTCACCAGAGTAGAAGTAAAAGGGGAATAAACACTCTCTTTCGCAGTCACCAGAGTAGAAGTAAAAGGGAAATAAGCACACTCTTTCGCAGTTACCAGAGTAGAAGTAAAAGGGAAATAAACACTCTTTCGCAGTCACCAGAGTAGAAGTAAAAGGGAAATAAACACTCTTTCGCAGTCACCAGAGTAGAAGTAAAAGGGAAATAAACACTCTTTCACAGTCACCAGAGTAGAAGTAAAAGGGAAATAAACACTCTCTTTCACAGTCACCAGAGTAGAAGTAAAAGGGAAATAAACACTCTTTCGCAGTCACCAGAGTAGAAGTAAAAGGGAAATAAACACTCTTTCGCAGTCACCAGAGTAGAAGTAAAAGGGAAATAAACACTCTCATTCACAGTCACCAGAGTAGAAGTAAAAGGAAATAAACACTCTCATTCGCAGTCACCAGAGTAGAAGTAAAAGGGAAATAAACACTCTCATACACAGTCACCAGAGTAGAAGTAAAAGGGAAATAAACACTTTCATTTACAATCATCAATATTCACTCATAAGAACCTGCACATTGAAAGATAAGCTGGGCCTATCCTAGTCTTTCAAGTGGGTGCATCAGTTACTGCAAATTTTTTTCTTTTGAACGTATTTATAACAGCCGAGCGTTCATGTATAAGGCTTCATTCTACCACACATTTGTTAATTTAAGTTTGGCGTACTATTTGTTCTCAGAAGTAGATGTGGTCCCGAGTTGAATGTTAGATAAACCTGTCTTTTGTTCAAATGAAACAGATATTTGTTATATTGAAGACCACCTTTTTCGGTTCACTGGGGTCCTTTTTCAGCCCCTCTGACTTTCGTCTTCATCTTGCATCATGTTTCATGAACTACTTTTTCCACTGGCTGTTTCTATGCACGTTTTGCGCGTTGATTTTCAGTTCCCTAATTTCATCCTAAATGGTGCCTCCCTTCTTTCTCTCTGTAAGACACTTTTGTTTTAGGGAGCCCTGTAGTAACTTATCTAATGTACTCGGAAGTTTTATTTTACGTACTCACGTCGAGTCAAAGGATCACGAGGCGTCCCTGGGATTGCCTTTGCACTGGAACCACACATTAAGCTCGTTTCAGAAGCTTCGTGCAGAAGTCCCAATAATGTGAATTAGGGATGGGGCAAGTACTAGTGTAACTTTCGCTGGGCCTCTACACTGTATAAAATATTTCTCTGATTAAGCGCTTCTTGACTTCTCGTAGTTCCGATCGAATATATTTCGGGTAAATATTTGAAAAAATTATTCACCCAATTTTTTTTTCCACCTAAAGCGATTTTTCAAATTTTTTGTAAAATGCTGAAAACCATTGCAAATGCTTCATTTTTTTGTCGAAATTAGCTGTGATTATAATTCATGAAATGAGCGAAAATTAGTGTTCATTACATAGGAACACATCAATTATTTCATGTATATAACTAATCTCGACCCCGCGTAAACGTGTGTCGGACCAAGGATCCCTTCTGCTTAGCAGCTGATTTATGCTAGGCCATTTTAATATTAATATAGAAAAGAAGTCTTCGCTTCTTAGCTTCGTGTTTATTTATTTTTTTTCATAGGGTGACGAGTATTCTTACCCAAAACTAAGTGAATCAAAAACAACAACAGAAAAGTTTAGCGTTGGCTTAGATGTCGTCGTATCCAACACTGCAAATATTACGGGAAAAACAAAAAAAATTATACGTCTAGAAATGACTTGGATCCTCCAAAAATTTACCCCGACAAAATTACAACCTTCGGACGATATGCGTGTAGTCTGGGCGCGTTTCAATAAGAGACTATTGGCCGCTGTCACACACTCCTGAGAATGTCGCACCGGTCCCAATCCAGTGAGGGATGATCGCACGAGCGGCCACCGCTATCTCGAGTGCAGGTGCGAGCGTGCGGCGCAATTCATGGCGAGCAATATTGGCGTGACGCATGTCGTGCGACAAGTGTGCTCACGCCAGATGTTTCCAAATTGCAGCGTGTCCATCGCGCACAGGCGCCGATATTTGGAGCCTCTCTCTGCATTAAACGTTAACGCTGTTATGCGCTACAACGCCGCCAGTGTAGTAGCTTTGTGATGTTCGTGGTAATGAAAATCTTCAACGAACTTCGACGGTGTTTACCTCACGGCCGTCTGTGAGACAAACCCGAGACGAATTTAAACACGCTCATGGATTAACATGTTGGCAGCCGTATGATGCACCTGAGGTCATTGGGGGGAATTCCAAAATTTGGATGAACCTCCGGTGGTAATCAATTCTATTTGCATAAAAACGTGGTCAAAACCAAATGATCGGATGGTCTATTTAATATTAGTATCTCATGAGGAATTTTGGAATCTAAAATCGAAGTTTTACTTCTGTTGCAAAAGAACTTCAATTTAGTCTAACGCATTCAAAGCCTTTAAACCTCAACCAACCACAAATTAAATTCTGAAACACAAATTGAAAGCTGAAGTCAGCTAACTTGTTTCTACTTGAAAACAAAGTAAGTTGATACCCATGTAAGTTAATAATCAAAGTGAGCTAAACCTTATATGAAAATAGATGTTAGTGTATCGCATTCATAAAGCCCCATACGACTTGGTACCCGTCTTCAATTCAAAACAACACGAATGAAAAAATGCGAAATTTTTCAATCAACAATTCCAAATGACTCGTTAAGTTTGCAAATTGCGATGTAATTCCCCAAGCTCGTGTAAAGCTTACAAAATTTTTGAATTTATGAGGTGGAGTCTATATAACCACTCACTTACAGTGCCACTCAGATATAATGCATTAAAAATGTTCCCTTTTGGCAAGAGCTTTCTCAAATTTAAAATATATGAGACATTAAGCCATATGTGGGTACGCTAGGTATCACGGGCTCGTCTGCTACTTCAAAGATCTAGTTCCTCTTCTTGTTTAATTATTGCAATAGTGATGCAAAATATATACACGTAAAGTTGTGCCCTTTGTGCATCAGGAGACGTCAGAACACTAACACTTGCATTTTTGTATATTGTTCGGACATTAAGATTCCAATTTGTTTGTGAATCATATACTAGCTCAACGATAGGCTTTCAGAATGATGTCAGTCACAACTCTGTGTTATTTAAAAGCTCTTAACTTGTTTACATTCTGGGATACACTCGTGATCACGAGTTTAAAGACCAGTTGAATATCTGAAAAATACTACTCTGCATCGATGAAAGGTAAAACTCCCTATCTAAAATTTACTCATTAGGGAAAATTTAGGATAATTTTTTTTTTGGACTCTAATCAATTTGAATAGATTATTCAATTTGAAATAAATGGTCTGCTCGCCAGCTGGTATAAAATTTACTACCTGTAAATTGAAACAAAGTAATACGCTTTGCACTGAAGTTGACGTTAACTAAAGGAAAAAAAAACAATGAGTCATGCCTCCATTTTTGTTGATGAGCACAAAATTATTTATTGCATGTTTAAGTGAGGCTTCCAATAGGGTAAAGAGAAGATTATTCAAAGAGGTGAGGATGGCATCACGGAGGTCATTCACTGCTGATATTGTCGGTCATTGCTGTTGAGATCCACCATCCTTCTCAAACGTTCCCTATCAGATTCATCTAAAAAGAACACGCTGGGATGATCGAAAAAATAGATATCATTCTTCTGAAAATCTTATTTGGACGGGCACTGTTTAACGTTGTAGTATTCTTTTGGTAGAAACACCATCACCACTCAAATGAGGCCCCTTCGTCGTAATGGATGCTTTCTGCAAAATGTTAACATAATTAACCGCTGTTGGACGTCCCTGTAAATCCTGAAATTTCATTGCGACTCTAGAGGTAAAGACACCCCAGATCATGACGGAATCTCTGCTACTGTGCCGCGTATAAAACGTTTCATAGGGTGACTCTTTGTTGCGTCAGAAACCTTGGAAGCCATCAGGACCGTCTATGTTCTATTTTTTTCCGCATGAGAGAATGAAACTCTATTGCACTTCTCCGCGTCCTATGTTTTTTGGTTGGTCACTGTACGACTTTAAACAGTCTACTGTATGACGTGAGATCAAATGAGGGAAGAGTTGATATTTATTTTATTTTTCAAATCACGTTGCCTCAGCTGTCACCGAATAAATACTGGACTGCAATCGGTATCATTTAATTCATCTAAGATAGTGTCAATCTTGATGAACAATCCCGGCAAAATTTCCTATTCAGTGTACTGCAGGCGTTTTTTTTTACCTAGCTTTATATTTGTATGCTTCAAAACTGTCAGGGTCATTCAGAAAGTTACGTTTTACCTCAGCTGAGATTGCAGCCCGTGACAAACTATGCTTGTTTAGTCCAACGATCTGACCACGTTCGGAGGATAGTTTTCTGGCCTTGGGCGTAGTGACACCTTGCTACCGTGTGTGAAAATCTTTAACAGAGGTGTAATCATTTCCCTATGTTGTTACCGGTTTTCGGCCTGGCCTTAGATTTTTTATCTGCTGGCGAACAACTATTAAATTTTCACTCTTCATCTTTACCATTGAATAAATTTTAGGTAACGTTTTACAGTCTCTCCATGCAAACAATTATTTTTCCAGATTTTCATACGATCCCAAGCCTTTGATCAGGAGGGTACTGCGCCATAATTTAACTTTCGTTTACATTTCATGTCTGCGTATTGCTTTAATGCTTATGACGTGAAATTTTGGTAATGAGATACGTGATGAAATTTACCTGAATTTAGAGAAACACAGTGTTCAAATTTCGTGTACTTACGAAGTTTGAAATTAATTCTGAATGTAGGTTATGCTTTTAAATTGTTAACCTTTTTCCTCTGTATTTTCGCAACTAATAATTGTGCAAGAACTACCACATATTTGAATAACATTCTTGATAAAGTGATACTTCATTTGGACTTGAAAATGTTACCAAAGTGAAATAATGCAGGGAAAATTGCCACAACAAGCGCGTTAAAGATGGATAACACAATCATAAGTAATTACACTGAGAAAATTTTGTCCCAAAACCGAGACACTTTTGTGCGCCATGAACATACACGACACACTTAAGTGTATCAACCATGACACACTTGAGCGTTAATAAATTTTATTTCACATAAATATTTCACTTTCTCAGACCGGTCACTGAGTACACTCGTGTACAGAAAACGTCTAAGAAGATATGAGAATTAGAAGAAAAATTAGTGTAGGTATTCGAGTTTTTAAGAGAATTGGACTCCATTCACAAAATCTAAAAAAAGTTCGGTTTTCTACAAAAAATTTTTAGTGGTTTGAAACGTGAATATGTATTTTAACTCTCTCATTTAACCACTTTAATATGTGGTCAAAGGAAATACTCTACTGTGTATCAAAATATTTCGAACAATCGTTTGAGACACACAGGTGTGTCAAAAATTTCTCTCAGTGTAAATAGTCACATTCGATGTCATTGTTTTAAAGAAATTCAACGTAGTTGATTCAAACTATTTTCATTTTAGTGTGAAATATGTTATCTGAAAGCTCATCACAATAAAGCAGCAAATTTTTGTGCGAAAATCCGTTTCCCCTTTTTACAAGGAAACTATTCACTTTTTCACAACATAAATGAGTTCGCAATTTTAATTCACTTTTAGGCCGATGTGAACTCAGTCAGGCTCGAAAAGCACTTCAGAACGTACTTGGGACCACACAAGTGATTTTTTGGGATGCTCAACTATTTGGGATCATGAACAGAAAATTTACAAACTTTTAATTTTGAATTTACCTGCCATCAAACAACAAGGTAAATAAATACACACGCCAATGAATGATGCCTTGTTGTAAAGAACGAGAAGAGGTCGACATTCCAGACGCTCAGAAAATTTGGCCATAATTCACTAACTGGAGGCGGGCGCTGTTTCGACGACCATTTAAGTGCGATATTTTCATTTAGAGTATCAAGGCAGTGAAGCCAACATTACCATGATCTACCGTGCATGTTTCAGAGTAACGGAGCCAAATTTTATGAGCGTCTGGAATGTCAACCTCTTCTTACAACACATCAATGAATGATTTATTCATTGACTCTAACTTGCATCGCATTTCTCCTGCTACTCTTTTTGATCATCTGTTTATTCAATGGACATTTTTTTCTTCTGCATTCTTTGTTTATGAGAGAAAAAATTGTATGAGTTTCCAGATGGAAGTTATTCAGCTTTTGTTTGGAGAGCTTGAAAATTTCCAGTCAGTGAGCCCTAAGTTAATAGCAGTTGGGTCCTGGTCGAGAAATCTGGTTTAAATTTTTTAATTTTTTTGTCGTTGACCATAATTGCTGCAAAATGCGAGTCTTTGGTTAATAGTTACCCCTGAATTTGAACACTGAAAATATGAAATGATACTGATTTCGAGAAGAAGATCGATAAAAGGAATGGTTTAAAATATAATTTCTTATTTAATAAGTGTTATTTCTGAATAAAAGAGCATTGGTGTATTACCTAGCTCAGAAAATTAAAGTCAGAAATCATCATTTAATGTTTAATTTTCTAATTATTCTCATACCAGAATGAGAGTAGCAACTCATGAAGAGTAGAAAGAGAGTAGCAAGTAGTAGAAAGTAGTAGAAAGTAGTAGAGTAGTAGAAAGTAGTAGAAAGTAGTAGAGTAGTAGAAAGTAGTAGTAGAGTAGTAGTAGTAGTATTAGTAGTAGAGTAGTAGTAGTAGGAGAGTAGTAGAAAGTAGAAAGAGAGTAGCAACATTAAATTCAATTGATTGGTAACATAATTTCATTTTTTATTTTCATAAAAATTTCTTACCTTAATCAACTAGTGTCATGGAAATTTGAATATTATCTTGAAAGTGTGAGAATGATTTGAAGCCTGCCTTAAAAACTTCTTTATGGTTGTTCATAGAAAATATTTTTATGGCTAACAAATATAATTTGGGGATGACGCCTTTCGATCAGATCTACTCTATTGAAAACACTTGTCACTAGACTTTTGCGGTAAGGTAAGTTAGATACAACACGGAAAGGACACGGGAAAAGTCAACGCATAAAAGCCATCACAAAAAGTTTCACCGTTAGCTAGTCTTAGGAACGTTCTGTCGTATATAAGAAGAGTTTACACCAATGCTCTTTTCACAACGTTCTTCCCTTTAAATATGAAGTTTGTCCACAATTAATTTACTTATTGCGCTTTTGAAAAAAAGCAAAGGCTTGGCCGTTAAAGATTCTTGGTTGGCATTTTTGATTCATTTTTAAAAAAATTTCACGGTATATGTAAACCTTCCGTCCTCGTGTCAGAAGTAAAATTCCAAAAAATATAGATTTTGATTTTGTTTCTCTCAATTATATCTTCAACCCCTGACACAGCTATTGTCTACCTCTTAAGGGTTGTCTATTGATTTAAGACCTTTATGTTAAGAATTATTAAAATCTGAAATAGATTGTAATTAGATATCATGACCAAGCTTTTTTGTAAATTGAAATTTTCTCTCTCTTTTATTTTTTATTTACGAGGTATTTGGATAACCATTGTTCAGAACACTATGTATTGACTTGATTGAAATAGAAACGTTCTTCATCAAACAAAAAAACACGCTCGATTAATTACTTGATTGAAATAAAAAGACACCCACATGTTAATTAACATTTCAATTGGAATGAAAACGCACTTCCCGCATGATATTAAACATTTCGGTTAGAATAAAAAACACGTATTGCATGATACTTGACATTTCGGTTAGAATAAAAAACACGTATTGCATGATACTTGACATTTCGGTTAGAATAAAAAACACGTAGTGCATGATACTTGACATTTCGGTTAGAATAAAAAACACGTATTGCATGATACTTGACATTTCGGTTAGAATAAAAAACACTTATTGCATAATACTTGACATTTCGGTTAGAATAAAAAACACGTATTGCATGATACTTGACATTTCGGTTAGAATAAAAACACGTATTGCATGATACTTGACATTTCGGTTAGAATAGAAAAACACGTATTGCATGATACTTGACATTTCGGTTAGAATAAAAAACACGTATTGCATGATACTTGACATTTCGGTTAGAATAAAAAACACGTATTGCATGATACTTGACATTTCGGTTAGAATAGAAAAACACGTATTGCATGATACTTGACATTTCGGTTTGAATAGAAAAACACCTTCTGCATGTTACTTGACAGTTCGATTGGTATAAAAAACAATTTCTGCATGTTACTCGACATTTCGTTTGGGATAAGAAACACCTGCTGCACGATACTTGGCATTTCTGTCGGAATAAAAAAGCACCTACTCAACATTGCAGTGAACCGTTGTACAGTAGAATTGATGATGCTTCGAAGGTGGAAACTTTTCCATTACATAAAAATGCTGCCACTGCCCTGGGGCCTGAGGTGGCTGCGTTACGTACTGCAGCGGGAGCGTAGCTAAGTCAACTTAGAACTTATACTGACCAGTAATTAGTGCTCTCGGGGGAAAAATGTCAAGCCCCTAGCAGAAGATAAGGTTAGCCATCGTTTTTGTTGAAGTTGAAAATTTATTTCGTTTTGTCAAGAACCGTCTTTTTTTGGTTTACTGCTGTCTGGTTTTTCAGTATCTAATCATTATTTGTCCAATTATTATTTTGCTTTATGAACTTATTTCCTAACTTACTGTTTATACATGCAGCAGATTTTGTCTAGGAACCCACCTTGTACCTTGTGATTAGATTTCACGTTCTCTGAACCCCCGCTAAATTCTGTCTTCTTCCTTCCTCTATTTGTAATACATTTGTTGTGGTTAGGGAGTGTTAAACTGACTTATCTAATGTGTAGCTCGATACATATTCATTCTTCTAGTACGTTAGAGTTAAGTGAATATTTCTTTGTTACACACCGAATCAGCAACACGTTGTAGGAGTATGTTGTGGGTTTAGATTTGTACTTAGGTAAGCAATTACTTTTATTCTATACTTAATTTAAGTCTCTCTTGTAGGGGAAGCCGGCTTACCATGCAACTGACCTCCAGAACGAGTGTCTTTTTTATTTAATAGTCTTTCTCCTAATTTCGGCTTTTCATCTCATTGAGATGTTTTCACCTTTTTTTTGCCAGCGTTGTCAATTGAGAAATTCAAATTTTGCTCTTTTGTGGTGCCGCTTGAGCTTTAAATCTCCCGATTTTCTCAGTGATTGTTGCTCATATGAAAGGAAATGCACGTTGAATCATGAATACGCCAATGATATTATAGGTTAAAGTATGAGTCATCAGAATAGCAGCTCAAAAAAATTAATATTGCCCTCACTCATTCTTCAATAATACCGGATTTTGGTATCGGAATTATTACTTTGAGGGCCGCAAGTTTTTCCCCTGAGCTCATTGATCAATGTGATGAAGGAATTATATTCATTCTACGTACGTAAGAAATGAATGCTAATTTCCTCGTTTAACTATGCTATTACAAAATATTATACAAGATAATATGAGGATCAGTAAAGTTACTTATAGACTCCGAGTGGAATCTTAAAATATAAAAGTTTTTTTAAAGAGCAGAATTTGCACAACCTCCTTTACAGGTTCTACTCAAAAGCTACAAGAGGACCCCTCAGAGGGATACAACTATTGTATCTATGGGAATTAGCATTCCCAGTAGGAAAATGTATGAGGGCCCGAGCTGAGAGCTAGATAGATCTTCTTTTTGTTGAAGTAAAGTGTTTTTTAGTCACGTTAAGAATGAACTTTTTTCGGTTCACTTCTCTCCTGTTGTTTCATCTATTACTTTTTTCCTCAACTTTGATGTTGTTTCATTAACTTTTTTATCAATTTACTATTTCTACGCATTTTGGGCACAGATTCCACGTTCTCTTATTTCTATGCTAAATAGCGTTCCTCTCTTTGGAGCTTTTTTTTTCGGAGTTAGTGAGGCTCTAACTATTTCTAAAATAATCTAATCTACTAGAGGAGATAAACCCCTTAACTCCTCTGCACCTTATACTCAGAAGCTGCGTGCAAATAATTGATAATTTTAACAATTACAATATTCAAAACAATAAACAAAAATTTCCTGGATATTACTCTACTCCGACAACCCAACTCAAGGTCCTCAATAGCATTTTGCGTCCGAAAAATTTGCGATTGCAATTGATGTCCAAAGAAAGCAAATGAAATAATTCTAAAATCGATGCAACAAAAAATTTCAGTCGTAGAGTACACTCTGTTATTTTCTAATGATAAGAAATTCAATTGATGGAGTCTCTCTACACCGGCCAAAAAGGACAGAGCAAGTCGTTAATTTCATGGAAAACGAAACTTTTCGCGTATTCTAAATGTGCCTCCTGCTCGCGAAATTTCAAAATTGGAGAGTGCTTCTTTGCATCTCGTCCTATATTAGAACTTTGAAGTCTAACTTAACGTGTTGACTGCGTGAAGGTACGTCTGTGCACCACTATGGAAATTGCTCATTTACGTACCGGTGTCAATACATAGCATATCGATTATTTCACTCCCTTTATTCTTGTTAGACTGTGGCGTTCAAGTTGAAGTGTTATCGTTTAATTGTATTTTCCCGTTTTTTTGAAAATATACAAACGTTATCAAGAATGAAAGACGGCTTTGCAATTCTGTTACTTCTAACCTAACCAAACCGACAGCAGCAAATGTGCAAACGCCGTTAACGTGTTGGACCTGTGGGCAAATAATTAATCGAAGCTATATATGTCGTCGTACGTTGGGTAAAACTGTTTAGTATATTTGTATTTTCTGATTATTTTTCTCTTATTACGTTGAGCTTATGATTTTTATGTATCTTCAATTCCATAATAACAGCATCTAAAAAACTTTAAGGAACACAGATGCTCTCATGAGAGTTTAGATAATACTCATCCCGGTTTATATGACCAAAAATTTCTCCAGAACTCACTCTAAAATGGTCCTAAAATACCTGAATCGAAAATATCACAATCACTGCTGAGGAAAGCTTCAAGACGGAGGGCAGGTTTACTTCGTCTTGGCGTCACTCCTCACGACGAGGGGCAGAATTTACGTCGTCTTAGCGGCACTCCTCATGACGAGGGGCAGGATTTACGTAGTCTTAGCGGCACTCCTCACGACGAGGGGCAGAATTTACGTCGTCTTAGCGTCACTCCTCACGACGAGGGGCAGGATTTACGTCGTCTTAGCGGCACTCCTCACGACGAGGGGCAGGATTTACGTCGTCTTAGCGTCACTCCTCACGACGAGGAGCAGGATTTACGTCGTCTTAGCGGCACTCCTCACGACGAGGGGCAGGATTTACGTCGTCTTAGCGTCACTAATGCTAGCTTATTTTGAGTCAGCATGGCCACGCTACGTGCTGTTTTCACTGGACAAAATATTCAATTTTATAAAGCACAGCAAACTGAAGGGCTTTAATTAGGCAAAGAAGGCAAATAATGCTGCTAAGTTTACTTAGAACAATGTACGATGCCAGTCATGTCGCAGCGCTGACTTAATAAAGGGTTTGAAAATCCGACCCCAGGAAGCACCCTAGTTAACGCTTCTTCAATTTTCCGCTTGAAATGGGTCATCCGGTACTGCTACAGTGTTCTGCTTAGTGCTTATTCATTAGAGCTTAGTGCATGTTTTCTATAAGCTGGTTGATTTTCTCCGCTTTTCATAAACATGTACATTATTCTAATGTACATTATGGCCAAATTATCTGGGCGTCCCTGGAATCTGGGCGTCATTATGGCCAAATTTTCTGGGCGTCTGGAATATCGACCTGTTCTCGTTTTCGTAATTCTTTTCCAATAGAAAGTAAGAACTGATCTTAACGTCTGACTAATTTAAATGTTCCAGTGTTCCCTGTGAGTTCGTGAAAAACATTTCTATAGACTAAATTAATAAGAAAAATTTGTTTTCTTCACATGATTTTAGAGTCATACGTGCATTATATCAGAGTAAGTGAAATACCTGTATGAAATACCATAGACTTTTGCAAATTTTGATACAAAGTTCTTCACATTGGTGTACATGTTTTCAGTTACTGAAATAGTACTGCAAAAATGAAGCTGATCTGCACTCGTAGTCATCTGCAATCACAACCTACAGGTGTCTTTTCTGAAAGCTGCCTCGTTTTAAAGCAGCAGCGTTCGAACAGACGCCCTTAACAGCAACAAGTGCATTGCGATGGAATTTTTACTAAGGGAGGACTTTTCAAATCAGTTTTGCTCGAGACGCATACTAAAACTCCATTCACATATCCATGCTTTATATTTTCGGGGCAGGCAAATCATAGAGTATGCCAATGGCGTATAATGAAAGGTTAAGAAAGTAATGATGATGTCGTTATCGTGCATCAGCCATGTCGTATTCATGAAAGGTTCATGTCCATGATGACGCTCTGTGTATTTTTGTCTCCGTTTTTATTTTATCGTATAATGCACATCATTAAAACTTCGTGCACGTAATTTTAATTTAGATTAAGGTGAATCTAATGTTTTGCTACTGGTTATGCTTTGCAAGCTGTCGAAAATTCACGTATACAATAACGTGAACGCGATAAGAAGCAGCTATTGCCAGCCTTCAGAAGTTTCTCCTGCTAGGAGAAACTTCCTAGTTTCAAACAATTTGAAATTTCTCATGAACAAAATACTTAAGGGACAAGTTTACTCCTCCTAATTTTGTTATATGATTGATGAATCTCGGAAATGAAGTGAATGATATTGGATTTTTATATTGAATGTACCTGAGAACCTGAAGAGCTAGATCAAATCGTCAGTGTGAAGGTAGCTGCGGTGAGAGTAGCGTGTAACAGCTTCCGTCGCTCATGTTTTTTTCATGTTCACTAAAATCACGACTAATTTAACATGACCAGAGCATAGAAATTTTCTAAAATATGCCCTGCTTTTAAAATTAATATACTTGGAGAACCGTCGGAAAGTTATGTATTGATCACAGCAAGACCAACCAAGATGGAAGTTTATCTAAATTTGGAAATTTTCAGATTTCAATCTGACTAGTCAGCTTTCTGTTGGCGAATCTAAGGCGCGGCGAACAGACAAGCTGGTTATGGCAGCGTAGTGCATGCAAGGAGGCTGCTGTTCTTGCTGCTCATCTTCATTTATAAGGTGGGTACCGTCGTGCTTTGTACGCTGATCAAATAGATATAACTACTAAGTGTAAATGAGCCACTACCTCCTGTAAAAAATGTACAGACGAATAAGTAAACTAGAACATCTTGCCGCCTTCAGTTAAAATTCCGGTAAATGATTCAAAGGATCATTTTATATATCGCGTACTTTCATTTTCAAGCGCAGCTGTAGGAAACAAATGATTCAAGTAAATTATTTCTGTTTGTTGGAACCCCAGCGTCCTAGTGGAAAGACTTTCAAAAATAGGTGGGATGAATAACTCGATCAAAGCTCTACATATAACGACTTGACTGTGACACCTGACACAAACGTTTATTTTCTCGAAGAATATTGCCCAAAGTTTTTGTGTCAGATCAATTTTCCTACGCTGTACAGATCAACTCGTGTAGTGAATCACGGCTCGTCTGATAGATTGATGTTCAATCTTATCGCACACTGCTTGGCCATTCTTTAATTCTCAACTAATTTTAATACCTGAAGCACAAGTTCGATTGCAGTTTTTATTAATGGAAGCATCTTAAGTATCCATGATACAATCCCTTGAATAACATTGAAACCTTCACACCATCATGGAAAAATAATTTGCCTCTCGTCGTTCTAGTATAATATTTCAGGTGCCTTACGTGGAAAACAATCGGTGCGGCGTTTTTCATCAAAATGAAAGCGCTTTGGTCATGTGTTCATCTTCTATGATGGAGCTTTGACCTGAATCGCGATTTTTTTGTCGTAGCATAGCGTGTTGTTGAGCTTCATTTAGGGCAAAATTGGCGCGCCTTCTAATGCGGTTATCCTTGAAAATTGCCTTTCAGAGGAGTTTGCTGCTTGAAAAGGGGATTCCTACTGGGGTAAATTGATTCATTATCGGTGCACTTAAAGCCCTGTTCATGCACGGATTTTTGACCCTGCGTCCGTTGTGATTATAGGCCAAATTTTAAAAATTTAACTTATTTTATTGAGTAAACTTGGCTTCGCTATTTACATGGTGACGCATAGGTAACGCACGCTTTAAAAAAATTATTAATAAATAAACTATGAAAGGTGTAACGATAGGGTTAATTGCAAACGATAGAGGAACTCTTGAAGTTTTTTACATGTCGTATCCTGTCTACAGATACCCAGTGTATATTGCGGTAATAAATCTTTAAAATTTACCTTCAAATGGGTGCGTTACTTATGCGCCACCCTGTACTATAGAAAAACTTACGCCGCTAGCCAAACTGTTACAAGTACGTAAATTGTTGGGAAATCCGTCTCAGTAGGACAGTCGATAATTCATTTGCACGGACATGAGGGCGTTTACGAGCTTAGTTTCCAGGAGCTCAGGTTTTATAGGTTCTGCTTTTTGTTGGACTGATTGACGCATCGATTTTACACACTGCTCTTTTAAATAAGAGTAATTAATTCCTAGCAGTCAACCTCCCTCAGAGAGATGCGACTGGTGTTTGTATCTATGAAAATTAGATCTCCCTGGCGGACGAACTGAGGTTCTGAGATGAACGCTGGGCAGGTGTGGTTTTCTGTTCGGGCGAAATTTAAAATACCTGTTGTCTAGAAAATTTTGTGACAAGTCCTTTCCAGGGTTGTTAACGGGCGTAAAATTGTGTGAAAAACGATAATTTCTTGTGCAAACCTCTTAGATGCCATCGGGAAGGGACTTGGGCCGATTTCGCTACAGAACCAACTAAGGACCGATGACTTATTGGATGAAGAACATTGCGGAACAGTAGGTAAGCTGGCTACGTGTACGGTTATAGTACGGTATCAGGTTTGGGATCGGCGTTTAGTTGTATCCATCAGTACGTCTGCATGTTATGTGATGTCTGTGAGACAAGTCCAGAACCCGTCGCCTGCCACATAGCAGCGTTACTGTTCCCTCAAATTTGGACGTTTCCAGTTGATTTTACTCAACATGCTTGTGGCGGTGTGAGCTGCCAGTGTACACGGAGGGGATTTTCATAAACTTTTCTCAGTTAACTGTTGTCCTTTCTTAAGATCCTTTCACTTTTTTTAACTTTCATCTTAGTTTACAAACTTTTTCGAGTCTTGCTGTTTCTATGCGTAGCGTGTGGGGGACATCCCTCAACTTCCTACTTAATGGTGCCTCTCTCCTTCCTCTCTTTCGGACACCTTTTTTGTGGCAGGCTACTTATATGACGTAGGATGGGCAATAGGCTTAGTTTAATTAGGTTTGTCTATCCTATGCCAAGGGGACTGGCTGCCCCGAGAAGGATGATAATGTTAGGTTGCCTCGACTTCGAGACTTCTATCTTTCGTGCCTAATTTGCTTCCTTCTGTTTTCATGTCCTAGCTGCTATCTCTTCTTCGTACTTCATTCCACTTGTTTCTTAACTATTTTTTTATATGCAAGGTCCAGTCCCTATTAGTTCATTTATTCCAACCAATGGCCAGGCCACCGTTGATGGCGAGACACTTTTGTCATCGGTCTCTCATTACTCGCAACGAGTTTAGAATCATTTCACACTAGTCTATAAGCTCGTTAACAATGTGGATGATGCGCTCTCGTAGATCTTGCAAGTCGATTAGAGATGTACAAAGGAAAATCTTTTCTGCGAATCAAATTTACAATGAAAGAAATAAAGAAGAAGTACTTTAAAAATATTTACTCTGAACGTTTCGAGCCTAGGCTCATTATCAACAAAAGTCTGCAATTAAAAAGATAAACAAGTCAGTACACCCAGAATTATAGAAGCGCAGAATATAAGCTCTATAAACAAACAAATAAACAAACAAACAAAAAGTATAATAATAGTAATTTATCGGTTAACTATTTTCAGAGGGTATGCACTCTGCATTTCGTTGAGAAATGGTTTGAGTTTATGAATGAATAACGACTCTAAAATACGTAGGTCTAAGTTGGCGGTAAATGTATCTAATATTTCAAATTTGCTAATGTCAATAACCTGTTCACAGAAATTATTGCTACAACGTTGTCTGATACTAGAATGAGTAGGAGAGGTAAGCAAGCGACCAGTATGATGACTTAGACCTGCATGTTCAGCAACCCTGACGTAAAGTGCTCGGTGGGTGGAAACCACATACTGCGATGCGCAATGCGCACGACTGAAATTATAAACGAGGGAAGATCGCATGCCGGTTGGAAGCACATCTTTAAATCTAAAAAATGATCCAATGGTACGCTTGTTAACTAAAATAACACGAAAGGAAATTTCCGGGAAAAATTTAGTCAGAAGCATTAAAAGGTCTTTTCTCAACTTTTCCGATTGAAATCCAAAATATGGCACCACACAATAACTAAAGTTTAGAGCTTGATCACGATATTTCGGAATAAATTTACTATTCAGGAACTTATTAATGGCACGAAAAATAACAGAATGTGGGTACCCATTGGTTGTAAAATAAGACTGCAAAAAAGTAAATTCTTTATGAAGGTCAGTGTAGCTTGAACAAATATTATAGGCGCGAGTTATAAGGGTGGAGATGATATTAAGTTTAAATCTCTTGCAACAGAAACTAAAGTAACTTAGACCTAACCCAGAGAATGTTGGTTTTCTGTAGACTTAGGTTATGAATTTATTACCAGATCGGTGAACATTGACATCAAGATAATTCAATTGATTATTATTTTCCAGATCTAAAGTGAATTTTATATTGGGATGTCTGGAATTGAAATATTGAAGAAAGGAATGGGCATCAAATTTGTTTTTGAAAAGGACAAAAGTATCATCAATATAGCCCTTATAGAAAACTGGCTTGAATGAAGTCGGACACTGATTTACCCATTTCTGTTCACTGTGGCACATGAAAATGTTGGCGAAAGTAGGGCCTAAAGGGAGACCCTTCAATCTGTCTATATATACAACCTTTGAAAATTAAGAAGGAATTTCGCAAACATAATTCTAAAAGAGACCTAAAATAATTTTTTGTTAAACCCATAACTGAAGAGGACGGAACAGAAAACAGAGAATTTATGCAAATATCAATGGTTTCGTCAAGAGGTACATTGGTGAAAAGATTCTCAACGTCAAGGGAAGCCATAAAATACTTATCAGCATCAGATTGACTAGATATAGTTTGTACAAAGTCATGAGAATTTTGAACAGTGAAATCATTAACAGTTAAATGGCTAAGTAACGGATCTAAAAATTTGGATTCTTCCATTGGAGATATTTCATGAACTTTATTTATCCAGTGACCTAAGAGAAATAAATTGCATGGGGTTTGGAGAACGCGTCATTGGAGTTGAACATGTCGTAGAAAGGCAACTACGTAGTCCCGACCTGACCCCATGCGATTTCTTTCTTTGGAGCCCTTTGAAAAATAAAGTTTATGAAACACCTTCAATTGACATGCAAGATGTATGAGAGCGTATCAACCAGAATGTTGAACTTTAAAGCAACTGTTGAATGATTCGGAAATCGATACGAGCAATGAGAGACCGATGCCAAAAGTGCCTCGCAAACAAAGGGGGCCATTGATTGGAATTAATGAACTAATGGGACTGGAATTGAAAATTGTGTTTCTATTGAAAATAAATGTTTTCTCTTTTGAAAATGTCTCTTATTTATTTTTACCTATTTTGATGTTATTTCTTTATTCAATCAGATGGAGTTAGTAATTACGCTATTGAAGTTCCGCTCGTGCCCAGAGTTAAAATAAACTATCTTGATTTTAGCATTAGTTCCTAACTATTACTGTGAAAAAATTAAATTAGACAGAATAGGCATTTCATGCTTTAAAATTAGATTAAGTTCTAGTATCTACGATAAATAGTCAATGAGAAATGAATATTTGAAAATTCCAACACTTTTTGTGACACTCCCAGTGAGTGTTAAGTGAGGATTGGGAACAAAAAAAAAACGTTCAGTTTTCCGGGCATGGAAGGGGAGCCAAATTTTCTAACAAAAATATAGTTCCTACAAGAGACCACCATTGAGACCATCATTCAGGGAGAGGCTAGCGTATTATGCAATCGACCTCCTGCATGAGTGTTTCAGTTTCGTACGGTTTTTCCGCCTTCCTCTTTATTTTCATTTTATCGAGAAGCTTGCCGTTTTTTCTTACGTCAGCACAGCAGGCTATGCTTACCTAAATACTGAAAAATTGCACTCTTGTGTCATTTGAACTCACAGTTTACATTTTACTTTCTTTGTGAAAATTGTCTCAACTCGTTTCCTGTGAAGAGATCCACCGATGGTCACTGAGGGGATTCTCGTTGTGCTGCTGACCAGCTTGCAGTCATTAACTCAATTTTTGTAAATAATGAAAGCTAAGTAAAGGCACGATCCAGTTAATGTTTGCTATTTTCAAAATTACTTACTACAATTGGCTTCAAATTTGAATCGAATATTGAACTTCAGTTTAACCCATTACAGTTAACGTGTAATGCCATCAATCTGGATTTAATATTTTATGCGAATAAATGTGATTCACAGAGACACCTGAAATACCGCCTCACTGCGACCGTAAAATTTTCTTTCAGCCATTACGCTTAAAGTCGTTAACTTTGGGTTGTTCATCACCATTTCACCGCTACTTTCAGGTCGTTACGCTAACATTCAGTGTGTTATAGTCTTTCTTTAAGGACAATAAGTAATCCTCCAAGTCCACCATTGTTCTGTTATGGGAGGCTTAAACTAACTTTGGTCATCTAATATAATTCAGTGCGTTCACCCTCATTATACGGCCCTTAGTTTTCCAGGTTTGATCTAAAACTTGAAGCTTACCTAGAATCTGTGACGCCAATATATTTCAGTCACTAAGTGCTCTGGAAGGATTATCATTTCGCCGCGAGGTAACAACGGCTTAGATACTGTATACTTTACTGTACCAAGATCGCCAAAAGGCAAAAATCGCATTAAATCGTGAAGTTCCATGGAGTTTTGTAATACCTAACGACAGGATAATTTTAAATGAGGTTGATAATATGGTACCGTAGTAGTGATATTAGTTCAGGCCCACGCATATTTCCAACATCATGAACTTCAGAATAGCTTTGACGAACAACTATATGAAGTAAAGAATTGGAAAAACCTTTGCAGCTTTCACATTGCGCAGCAATAAATATATGAACCAGAGGAAAACGTATAAAAACGAGTAATTTTCTCGAAATTCTACAACGGTATCGTGGTGCTGCCAGCAGCCAAAGTTTTTCCAACAACTTTGCGTCGAAACGTATTTTTTGGTTATATCTTTCAAGTCATTTTTTAGCCTTTTTTAGTCAAGAAAAATGAATAAATAATTCGTTGCCTGATGTATAGTTACAGCGATTTAAATTGTATAACCCGGCTCCAGGGTAGGAAGTTGAGTTGTACGACTGGTGTAGGGCATCCGTTGAGAAACTTTGCTCCGTGGAAGTTAAACGCGGTAATTTTGTCATCAATACGTCCGTGTCAGCGGATGACGAGGCGAGAACAACACTCGGTCGTCCAGTGAAGTGGCACCTTCTCATCACGGATGCAAACCAGTGTTGTCTGCTGCCGGTATTGTCCAAAATCACAAACCGGCGGCGGCATTATTGAATTAATTGGTTGGTAGGATGTCAAGTGACTTAATGAATTACTAGGAGGTTTAGTGAACGAAATAAAATGTTAGGAAATTTAGTGGACGAAATGAAATGGTAGAAAATTTACTAAGCGAAATGAATAGTAGAAAATTTAGTAAACGAAATAAAATAGTAGAAAATTTAGTAAACGAAATGAAATAGTAGAAAACTTAGTAAACGAAATAAATAGTAGGAAATTTGTCGAACTAAATGTAATGGTGGGAGATTTTGTGAACGAAATGCTCATCGAGTATGTTCTTGTGACAAGCTTTACACCCTTTAAACGAAATCCTAACGCAATCAACGTTAGCTGAAACATTGTGTGCTTTCGCATGGTTCCCTTCTTGATTAAGGTAAAGCAAATGTCGGAAATTTGAATTTTTTAGTAAATTATTTTCTAACGGAGCAAGAAATGGTAAAATTAAAGAACTTATTTCGGCACGCCTTTGTGACAACTTCACTGTACTCGATCACCTCTGCCTCGCCAGCTTTGGGTTTGTGTTTCATTGGATCGCATAATTCTTTCTATCTTTGTCTCTTACCAGAAGCTCTTGAATACGGAGAAAAGTCAGCTAAATTTGATATCATTGATTACGTTAGTAATCAATGCCTTTTCTCGCTTGATACAATTTTTTTTCAACTCATAGTGAGAATTTGATCCAATGCATTAGATGAGTGTAAAGTAAAATTTTGAGCTACTAAAATTAATAAATCGAGCGCATTTATTTGAATCTCCTCCTACAACAATACTGTTAAAAAGAAGACTTGATACTCTTATTTCTCTCCGCGCATTGGCTAACAGGAAAATATCGAGCCCTTTTACTTTGATGTAATTTGAAAAGCTGGATTTGTGATACTTGATGAACATGTGTTGCACTTAGCGCTGATTTACTAAGACCCAATCTAACGTTTTCGTTGGGGCATCAATGATTTCAGCCGCCCATGATTTTTCATCGTAGATGCCCCGATGAAAATTTCAGACTAGGTTGGCTTCTAAAATATACGTATATCTCCAGTATTTTAGGTAGTATTTCGTCGGTAGTTTTCCTCGAGAGATATTACAAAATTCGTTGTCCTCCAGGTTGTAGAAAAATTTCTATCTAGATATTTTCTACTTGTATTGGTGTTATTTATGAAATTCGGGAAATTAACTGTTATGAAGAAGATAGGAAAATTACCTTATCTTTATAACTGGGTCACAACCGTTTTCCTTATCACTGAGCCATTGACATCTTGACCCCTTCCCCAAAAATTTTTCTATTAAAAACTATTAAGAAGAAACTTTTTTCTATTAAAAAAGAAACGTTTTTAATAGAAAAAATTTTTGATGCTGTATTTTTGATGCTGTTATGAAAACAGTTTGTAATTATTTTTTCCTCCCATTTTTGAGGTTAACTTTTTTTTTTAAAATACCTGTGTCGGCAAAAAAGAGTCACCCCCTCCTCTTCCTCCTCACTTGTCGAGAAATAGTCATTTTCTGATGAACTGGCAGAGTTATCAGAAGTATTCAAGCTTCTGAGGGAAGGTTCATATTCACTATCTTCCGTTGAACCAGACATTTGGGATGTAACACTTCAAAATGCAACAAAAAAAAATGAATGCAAATGTGGATGCAAACAACACCCATCCGACGACAATGGCTGTTGAAGCAAGTCTAGTAACAATGTCCTTGAAATCCCACAGCTCTACCCTATCGCCTCTGCTAGGAGTACGATTTGACGAGAATACTCGTTTCACACGTGGAATGGCTTACAAAGGCTTAAAATCGACGAGTATATACGTATGTAGCTGATTTTGAAGGTAAAGTGTTAGACGAGTATACTCGTCGACGACTGAAAAAAGAACATTTTGTGAAGACGAGTATACACGTTTCTGCCGGGGAAGGGGTTAATATCCCGTTCTCGTTCAATAATTCTGAAACAAGCTATCTTCAATATATGTTGGTATGGGTTTTATTTCGAGTGCAACCAATAAATCCATTGTGGTCAATTGACGAAGTATCGTAACTTTAGAAGTACACTGTTGGCCCCAGTGATGTTCCCTTTACCCACTTGACCCTTTGACTGCGACGTGACTCACCGGTGGTTATTGAAGGGATTTTCATAATACTGCTCACCGACCAGCAGTCGCAAACTCAATTTTCGTAAATACTCGTACTTGATGAAAACTAAATGTAGGCACGATCTATTTAATGTTCGTTATTTTCAAAATGAATCTCTAAAATTGCCTTTAATCTGAGTTGAATATTGAACTTCATTTCAATGCACCGCTGTTGAGGTGTTGAGCATTGCATCCTATTTAACAATTCTCAGATTTACGACGTTGTCTTTCTTTCAAAATTTTGAATGAAGGGAAAAGTTCTTGCCATTTCGGCTCGAGCTTTGACCATTTCAGCTGAAACAGGGCTCGTGCTACGGTCATTTTAGTTAAAACAGGACTCGTGCTTTGGCCATTTTAGCTCAAACAAGGCCCGTGCTACGGCCATTTTAGCTCAAACAAGACTCGTGCTACGACCAGTTCGGCCTGTTTGACAAGAAATTGCTTCTCTCTTCAATTGATTCGCTCCCATCAGAGGTTGCCCTTTATTAACATACAATTGCCTTTGATCAGTAAGTGATTGCCTTGATTGTGGTTGCCTTTGATCGATATTAATTGCTCTTATGAATCTGCCGACCGGCAGTGTCGCAGGAAGCCTATTGCACTCATTGGCAAAGAGTCAAGACACCCTTAGTTGCAGGAAATTTTTTCCTTAAATTACCTTTATGCATTTTCACATGTTGAGATTAATCAGGTATACTCGAAACTGTTTATCTTTGAATTCTTCAGTGGAGACACATTTTCTCATGTAGGTTCATCAGGTATACTCGAAATTGTTTATATTTGAATTCATCAGAGATAGGATTTATTGTTTCCATTATGAATTGCGTTACTTTTATAGTCAAACACAAACCCCTCCCTCATGTGCTATAGCCAATCCTAGTGTTTGGGTGAGAGCAAAATGACTGACATTGCAAAGTGAACACATTGAGGACCTAGTCAGGCTTGTGTGAGAGACGCTAGGCGTGTGTTCTCATTTTGTTTTTAACAAACGAGGCGGCATGTATAGCTATGGGAATAAGCGCTCACGGAAGGAAGATATGAGGTCCCGAGCTGCGGGTTGAGTAGGGTTTTCTTTGGTTGGAAAGGGGTGTGTCTTAATTTTGTTTCGGAAGATCTTTTTCGGTTAACCGCTGTCTTTTTTTTCAACCCATATCACTTTCTTCTACTTTTATTTTGCTTCATGAACTTCCTTCCTGACTCGGTGTTTTTACGCGCAGTGCGTGGGGACACACTCTGCACACACAACATATTCCCGTTTTCCAGGTCATATTTAATGGACCCTTCCCACTGCTCTTTTGAGATCGCCGTTGTTGGGGCTAGGGAGTCGATACTTAACTAATATGAGTAAAATAGGTCAGCACGAGGCGAGACTTGAACAATTTTCTCAGGATAGCTGTATTGATGTTGACGTGGCTGATCCCGCGCTCGCTATCAGACGTGCTCTGTTTGTTAGGACGGCGCATGAAGGGACGCCAAATGCACCGTCAATATACCGCGATGTACGGTACGCTGCCAATATAGCTCGATGCGCGCCGCCAGTATACCGCGATGCACGCCGCCAGTATACCGCGATGCGCGCCGCCAGTATACAGCGATGCACGCCGCCAGTATACCGCGATGCACGCCGCCGATATACCGCGATGCACGCCGCCAATATAGCGCGATGCACGCCGCCAATATACTGCGATGCACGCCGCCAATATAGCGCGATG
>JACJUY010002412.1:70569-105421 GCA_014220935.1 Platorchestia sp. MABIK | reverse complement strand
CTAGATCTTTTCACTGCCTGAAAAACTGTAGTTTGACTTTATTGATAAAACCCAAAATCTTCGTTTTTGTGATACTTTTCTTTCGCCACAAAATTTGAAACCGATGAACTTTCTCGTAGAATAAACAGAAGAATCATGCAGAGTTAAAACGAACATAACATTTATTGCAATTTGGAATTCAAATTCCATCGTCAGTGCTAAAACAGGAAAAATTTTTTTACCCTAATAAAAATCACATATATATTCCGTAAAATTCTCTGAATGTCTAAAAACTCTAATTTGTATTCATTTATACACGAACAATGGCATACTCCTAATTCACACAAGCGCACATGTACAAGCTAATCCAGATACACCAGCGAACACTCACTATGCATACACACACAAACACACTCACAGAATTGCGTCAGTAGGTGGGGTTAACTGATAACTTTACGGCACTAATGTCTTTATTGAGATTAGGTTTATGAGTGAATATGAAAAGGAACTCATTATTAGCTTTGCATAAAGTTGAAAGTTGAAAAATTAGTATTTTTGAATGAATGGTTTAAACTTTCACAGTGATCTCTAATTGCTGTTTGTTGTGGAAGGGTTAGTGCACGACTGGTTCTATGAGATATTCCTGCGTGTTAGCTGTCTGATGAATTGTTGAGTTTAATACTATCAACGTAAGACTACATGCAACAGTCACACTTATAAAAATAGTCACATCTACTCCACAGGCACTAATCCGATCGTTCCTTCCTGCTGAAAGAAGAATGCAATCTTAAAACTATTTCAGTAAAACACAACGTCGACCGTTGTTAAAAAAACCTAACCAAAGATACTACCTCCTTCTTTAGCTCTGAGTTCAAATAACACATGAATAACCTTCGACGCACACAGTCTGCTTTGGTACGCTCAAGGTTGCAGAAGAGAGGCAAGTTTTACGATCTAAAAATTTTCTTACAGAATTCTGAATGAGTGATTTCGGATATTTGTTGTTGACCAATTATTTTACAATGTATTCAAATCAAGACGGAATATTTCATAAGTACTGGATATGCGGATTGCACGATGAAATAAACTGTAAATACACGATTTCATATACCCTTTGTATACACAGCTGAAATAGTTCATAGCACAGCAAGACCAGTGAACGTTGGCTTCCTGTAGACAGAAGTAATGAGTTTTGAAATTGACTTTTTTATGAGGACGTCTAGGAAAGGGATCTGATCGTTTTAATATTAGGATGAGATACGTTGATATACTGAAAGAAACCGATAATGTAGAGCTAATACGGTAGCAATCAAAACTCCACCCTTAGGTGTGTAGATTACACTGCTACGCGCCTCAAGGTTGGGTTTTAGATTACTAATGAGCGCGAAAATTGAAAAATAAAAAAGAATAACCGACGATTCAAACCGACCGGCCATTCGAGACTTACCTAATCAGCTATTTTTTCTGCAATGTTCATGGAGTATTTGATTAGTAGATGTACATTGTACAATGTCTCTTTCCTCATGATTGGCCACATTTTTTAAATGGTCGAAACGATTTTTCTGACCTAGTTTTTTTTGCTTATAAACAGAATTGAATGAGCTCCATTGTTTTTTAAATATCGTTTTAGTGTTGGATAATTGGGGTAAGAAATTATTTTCTTTGTATTTTTTACCTGATTTGTTGCATAGATTCTAAACCTTGTATACACAGCTTGTGATGATTTCTTCCATGAGTTTATGTAAGGAATGGGAGGCACTATCATATATTTATTTATGTGTTCAGTTTGAATGCACGATACTTGATCATGCTGCATTGCATTCTACTTTGCTGCATGCTGATAATGAAACTTGAAAAGTCAAACCCAGAACACATTTCATTTGCATAATATTGCATTAAATTGTTCCATCGTGCTTGGCTTTGGTATAGTAACTATGTATGAGTATTCAGAAAAGGGGAATTAGTGTTCATTCAATATTCTTTCTGCAGTTACTTGAAAAATGTGTTTCAATTTCAAAAAAAGGCCGCTAATCTGGGAATTTTTGCTCATTGAAAGGATTCAACCTTTAAAGCTCACTTTTTTGACACAAATGAGTCTACTACAAGCTATTCACAGCTTTGCAAGTTTTTAAATATAGGAGTACTAAGCTGTAGTATTTCCTGGTTTAATCACCATCATTACATACTACATGGTTAGGTGTATGGCATTTAGTTTCATTTACTTTTTTATTACAGATTGAGTTTTGACAAATATCTAAGTTAGTGGTGAACAATGGAAGGCAAAAAGTCTAAGAGGCTGAAACGCTATTCTACTTCATCAAAACGTCAACAAAGGCGTCGCCGGAGAGCGGCTTTCAACTCCGCTTGTTTTGGTGAATCAACTGATAGGGGAACTAATCACCCTTGCTGTTCATCTGGCGCTGCAGATCCTGGTTCTGGTTCAATCAGTGAATCAACCAATAGTGGAACTAATCAGCCTTGCTGTTCATCTGGCGCTGCAGATCGATCCTAGTTCTGGTTCAATCAGTGAATCAACCAATAGTGGAACCAATCAGCGTTGCTGTTCATCTGACGATGCAGATCCTGGTTCTGGTCCAATCAGTGAAGAGCTAGAGGATGCTGATCATGTCAGTTTCCTCAATATTGATAAAAGGCGTGCCTCCTCCAAGGAAAAACAACTTGATAGACCAAAATACAAACAAAGACATTCATGACTACCAGTCACTGGAGACAAAAATTGAAAATGCAGTGATGAATTGGACTATAGACTTCCCAAGAGTACCAGGTGCAAGTGTTACAAGCTTACTTCACCATTTAAGTGAATTTTTCCCAGGAATAGTTTTGACTTCGAAGACTCTTCGCAGTAATGAAGTGAATGCAACAATTCCTAGAATGCACATGGGAAGGTATGCTCATTTAAATGACTGGTGTGAAATGTTAAAAAAACGTATCATCGTACTGATATAAAAGTGTCAAAAATCAACATCAACATAGATGGAATTCCTTTTTCTAATGATTTTAGAAAATATCATGCCTATCCAATCTTGATTCAGTTATGTCACCAACCCTCAAAGCTCTCATGCAGTGGGATTTATTTGTCTGAATCAAAAGAATCCAATAAAATGCCCCATGTCAATGATTTCCTTGCACAATTTGTAGATGAAATGAAGAATTTAACAAATGATTGCGTAATCATTAGCAATTGTCACATAGCAGTTGAGATTCAGGCATTTGTTTGTGATGCTCCAGTTCGGTCAGATTTAAAACACACTGTAAATCATAATGCATACAATAGCTGTGAGAGGTGTCATCAGAAAGATTCGTATGCTGGAGGGCATGTTGTTTTGTTGGAAGTGAATGGAAATCTCTGAACAGATGATGAATTTAATGAAAAATCAGACCCGAGTCATCACAATGCTCAAGGATGTACAGTTCTTTCTGGGTTGAAGATAAGACTAGTAGCTCATTTGCCTTAGATTATATGCACTTGGTGTGTTTGGGAGAATAGCGGCGGTTGCTGCTGAGATGAAGAGGCTCAAAAAGGGTGAAATTAAGTGTCTTTGAGTCTCCAAAAAAAAGAAGTTTTACAAAACTCATTGCCAGCAGCATCATGTCATGTGCCTTCAGATTTTATTAGGAAATTAGCTGGTGGGTTCAACACAATTTTACATTGGAAGGCTACTGAATTCAAACTTTTCATGCTATATATTGGCAATGTAGTCCTTGACATTCTCCGTGAAGAATACTATTTGAATTTTCCCAATTTGAGCCTGGCTAAGCGCATACTCTTGACAAACAACCAGCAGCCCAACCTCCCGGGGGCCCAGGCAATGCTGTTGAGATTTGTTCAATGCGCAAAAAACTGTATGGAAATCGGTTTAATTTACATAATGTTAATTCCATCATTCACTTAGTAGAGGATTATCAAAAGTTGGGGCCTCTTGAAAATGTGTTCTGCTTCAGATTTGAATCATACATTAAAGGCTGGCTCTATGGAAGGAACAAACCGTTGAAACAAATTTGTCGTTATGTTTCAGCAGAAAATAGTCGCGTGATAACTTTTGTCATAAATGAAAATTTCATCAGTTTTTATTCTAAGCAGATTACACCTATAGGTGAAAAAATTGATTGTGTGATACTTGTTACAGGAGATATAGGATGCATAACAGCAATAGCAAGTGATTTAGTTTCTATCCCCTTTTTTAAAAAGAATCACTTTACAAATCCAGTTGATTCTCAACTGGTAGGTATTTATAAGGTAATGAGTCTGGAATTTTGCATGAAAGTAGCAACCAGTGAAATTCAAATGAAACTGATGATATACAAATGCAACTTTTTCGTTACAATTACTTTGTTGCATAATTCTTGATTTCTTCTTCTGTAAGATCTCCTTAGGAAGAGACAATAATTGTATCAATAAGTAGCGCACCCAGGGAAGGGCCAGAGCTAGCTGAGGCCTACTTAATGTGAGGGCCTGAGCCAATGGTTAGGTAGGCCTTCTTTTTGCTAAAATAGAAAAGGTTTCATGTTAAGGACCAACTTTTTCAGCTCACTGCTATTATCTTATTCAGCACAAACCACTCCCTTCTTCAACATTTTTCTAGTTTGAACTTCCTTCCTGACTTACTGTTTTACGATGCACTTGGTGTCCTGTGTGGTGACAAATGTTGCCATGCAAGGATGTCCTATGTGCAACACACCTTGTCTATAAAGTCTTCATGTATGTGTGTTCATTCTAAATGGTCCTTTTATTATCCCCTCTCCTGATAATACCTTTGTTGTAATTAGGGAGACTTAAATTACCTTCTGTGTGTAACAATAATGATGATTTTTCTGCAAGGTTCTTCGAAGAAATATAAATTTATCATTATAACTCATTTGCCACAGAGTGGCCACAAAAAATGGTTTCTTTTCCCAAAAATGCATTGATGTCACAATAAGTTACGTATTTTCACCATTTAATTAATATGTGTAGTTGACCTTAAACAAAATAAGACCAATATGCTCTTTAGAGTGATTTGTTTCAGTGACAACATGAATAGAAAAAATCGCTTGTGATAACCAAAAACTATGAGTTTATGATGGAAAAATGTTCAGGCCAAAAAAAAGCACTGCGTGGTATAACTCTTGCATTTTTGGGACGTAGCACTCCTACAAGGTCTGAGAGATATGTGCAGTTGGGTAATTTTATATTGTAATAAGTTATAGTTTTGCCTTTTCATGATGGACATCTTTTATTCTTTTTTTTTGCTGTCGATGTCAGCTCATCTTACTATCTTCAACATTTCTCTTGTTTAATATATTTTTCAAGATTTATAGTTTTTCAAGAAATGCGGTTTTTCAAGATTTGTACAGTACACATTATCTGTATCATTTGAGGGTGTGGTTCATTGCAGATACTTCTGTAGTAGATAATTATAGTAACTAATAAGTAGAAGTAATAATGTTTTAGTTTGTTTCTAAAACCCCATCAGTAATGCAAGGAAATTATTTGTGCTATTGTGTGCTTTTATTTTGCATTTGGTTCACTAACGGAATATTTTCGTCGTTTGAACTTGTAATAAAAAAATGTCATTCCCCATCCTGCCAATAAACAACCACATTCAGTCAATTTTAAGTGCCTACCTATGTAGTTTAAAGATGATATATTTTTGCATAAAAAAATTTTGTTGGTGCTTGTTCATTGGTCACCCAGCTGAGGTTCGGGTATTGAAAACTAATATTGCAACTTTAATTTCTTATGTTATGTTCTTTAATGATATTCAACAAGTTCCCTGCAGGCAAATAATTTCTATAATGTCTAAAAATTGTGGTGAAATATTTTTTGAAAAGGATTCATGGCAAATGATTAATGGTTTGTTTTTAATTTATGATGGATAGATATTTCAAGAATAATTTATACATGAACATAATGTATATAAATGTTGGAAGGGAACTCTGTATATATGACTAGAAATACCTTTATATCGAGAAATAAAAATAAACCATGAAAAATATCATTATATTAATTCAGAGTTAATTTTTATTTTTTGACATATGATGTATCAAAATAAAAAAATATACCAAAAACCTATGAAATATATATATATACCAATATATATATATGTTATGTAGGCGAGTGTTGAAACAGAACTATGTATATCTATATATCAAGAAAGATATATATGTACAAGGTACTTGGTAATCCGATGCACATATTTTACCCACATGCAAAAAACCCTAAATAAAACGATTTTCAGTTGTGACAAAAACCTCAAAGCTCCTTCGTTTTCGAGAAAATTATGACCTAAAATAAATTTAGATTCTCGTAGGAATAACCTAAAGCGCGGGCTCAAGAAGTTAGATTTTACTCGTTGGCTGCATGGTAAGCATATTCCTACGGGAATCTAAAATTATTTCAGGTCATAATTTCTCGAAAACGGAGTATATACGTTTTTTGACACTCGGGAAAATCGTTCTATTTTGCGTTTTGCTATTCTTTGTTAAAATATGTGCATGGAATTACACAGCACCCTATAAATATAAATTTGTATATGTATTGTTGATGAGCGTTGGAAGGGAACTCTGCGATATAGAATTAAATTTTCACGCCTATTTTTATGTAGTGTATTTTGTTTGTTACATGAAGTATACTAGACGGATTGTGATTTTATGTTAAATTTCAGTATCATTGTGATTGAATTTTCACGGAAGAAGGCTGTGATTGAATATTTACGTTGACAGTGCGACCCACGGTATTAGTCCAATTTGATTTTTCTTTAAAACTATCATTTCCTGTTGTTATACCTTGATATTTTTATAATATGTCGTACAGTCATCAAGTACAATGTTCATAATCCTATTATCTTAGAAAATGTTTGCTTGGTACCATTAAAAACTCACTTTTATCAAATCCCCGCTCTATTTTCTGAACCACGATACTAGTCCGAGGTTTGAAAATTAGTTAAAATTTAGTGTGAAAATTAGTAAATAATACTTCAAAAGGGACGTTTAACGAATTGCAACTGTGAACAAGGCAAAAAACAAAAAATGAGTTCATTTTCAATGTAACGGCCATTACATTTTATTACCTCAAAAAATGCGTTCATTAACCTAATTGGTCAAATTTTCAATAGTAGTACCATCCATGGATCTAACGGCGGCTTGTATGGCCTCCCACAATTCTGCTTTGGAAGAAAACTGCTTGCCATCTGAAAAAACTTTGCGCTTGATGATAGACCACAGATTCTCCATTGGGTTTAAATCTGGAGAATTGGGTGGCCACACCATCAAATTCTGGTTATGAACCCAAGAGAAGAAAGATATTCTTTCGTAGATCTGGCTGAGTGCGGTGGTGCATTGTCTTGCATGAAAACCAACTTTCTGCGACGATCCAAAGCCTGGTCGTGAAGCCAAGGAACTAGACATTTATCGAGGCAGGCGCAATAGTTCGCAGAATTAATTTGAACTCTTTCACGGACCATTATTGGGCCTACAAGTTCATTATTCACGATCCCAGCCCACAATATTGCACCACCACCGCCTTGATGGTGGCTAAAACGATGGTGGAGCTTACTCTCAAATCCAACCCATCCTTTGGACCATCCGTCTGGGCCATCGAGGGTCGCTCTGGTCTCATCCGTGAATAGAACACATTTCATATCCTGTTTCATATACGACCTAGCCCACTCAACTCTCAAGAGCATGTGCCTTTGTGTCAATGGAGGCTTTTTCTCTGGAGATTTCACCTTGGTGATGGTCCTCAAGATTCTATTGCGGATAGTTTTTGGGACTTCATTCAGACCAGAATTTTCAAAAATTTCTTTGCTGGGGGCTTCCCGGCTTCTTAAAGACTTCACGCTTGATTTTTCTGATATTTTGCGTGTTTGGAGCTTTTAATTCTCCTTTATCAGACCGTTCCTTTCGAGTGGAAGGATCCCTCAAAAAACGTTGAATTGTTAATGGCGGCCTAAAATCCTAGCTATAGAGGCACAAAATGTCTTCTTGGCAGTTTCCTTTATGATGGTTTGCTTTTCTTCGTCTGATAGGTCCTTAGCACGTCCCATTTTGAATTTTATACAAATGGACTAATAGTGTGATTCACCGTATATTACAAAAAACAAGCTAAACAAAGGAAAATTGTGCAACCAGCCTCTACAGAAGATAAACAAATATTGCCAGATGAACTAAGCACACATTGTTGGCATATTAAAACATGATTCTCGCCATGCAGAAGATTTTCAACGAAATATCAATAAAAAAATGTTGGAAAAATACCGTGGGTCGCACTGTATTTTTATTTCGAGAATGTTTAATTTTTGCATTAAAAATTAGTGACTGAACAGTATTCCTTATCCTTTCTAATGTATTGCATTTAACTTATGTACTTATAAGCTCTCAGTTGCATGTGCATCGATCTCATTGGATGTACAATATGGTACTGGGTTTATTGGTTCAAGACATTCACAATGCATTAAGTGTGAATGTATTGTAAGATCCATAGCTTCCAGTGCGATTTTGTTTACCTCGTGAGGCGAGGCACGTGCAACCAGGAGCCATTTTTATCTATAATCTACGGACGGCTAGCCGCGATTCGGATCTGGTTCGTAGGCGGCTTTGAGGCGAATTGGGTGTAATACCTGCGACTCTGAGGCGGTAAACGGCCGTTACCCAGTCAGAAATGTATCGTCTGACCGACGATAATTTACATCTGAATTTACCTGTAATTATCATCTTCTTCGTCCTATAAACCGACGATATTTCGTCGATAAATCGTCGGAATTTGTGTCGCAAATGTCTCATATTATCATCTGATTAACGGTAAATTACCGGTTTATTATCGTAAATTTTGGACGAAGACCGACGATATTAACCAGTTAATTACCGGTAGGTAACCGGTTATTATAGTCGGTCTTCGTTCAAAACTTACGATAATAACCGGTAATTTAACGTTAATAATGGCCCTCTAACCACTATATTCTGGGAGATTCATAAGCAGCGCAACTATTTTTCCCAAAAATTGCGAATTGCTTCCAAAAACAATAAGCCACATCTTGTGAAACGCTTCTGTCCAATTACCGTGAATTTGAAGACTTCACAAAAATTTTCGAAATTACTATTTTAAATTCAATAAATTTGTTTAATACTGTATATTTCTCATCAATTTTCTTACAAATTGCTGTAATTGAACAGATTAGTATTACAGAGTGAGGCCTATTGTCACAAGTAACAATGCATTTTTAGAAAAAATAGCTGCGATGCAGATGAATGCTACAGTAAGAGGGCTCAAATTGTCATCTTCATCGTAGAACACGAGACTATTACGATAAGTCTCACAGTGCAATATAAAGTCATTTCAAATCGCCACTGATTTATAAATAGGTTAAACATTACAAATGTTCAATAAATATATTTATTTCAATTCAACAGCCGACGATTGAAATGAATCCGACTAATTGAAATTATTGACCCGTCTATTGAAATAAAATCTTCCAAAAATATTTTCGGCACGCAACGAATTCCTTCACAGGTTGTTTGTAAGACTCATCACTGCAAACACTACGTATGTAACATTCATTTAAAATCAACTACCACCACAAAAGGACTCATCAAGCAACCGATTACTAAGAAAATTTTACCAATATTAAATTATATATGCACACTTACATTTATAGACTTTAAATATCTACAATGACCAACCCTCTCAATCACTACACATCTTAGTCCTTTAACAGGGATGAGGAGACGACAGGGCTCGCAATAATGCTATCGAGTCGCAAGTAGCAGAGGGCGGGGTTATCCTCCACAGCTATACCTCTTCAGAAGAAGTTACCCTCCACCTCCCGCTTCCATGCGGCTCCGACGTTTGTACTCTCTATAAAATTCTTAATTTACAAGACATTCACATCATTAAAATGAACAACTCAAATTTTTCAAATGGAACTTTCCCATAAAACTGGTGCTATTAGGCACAGAAATTTTCGAAATGCCGATACCTCATGTTCGATTAGACGAAAATAAAATCCGCCAAAAAGATTCAACAAACTGTACACTGGGTCCTTTTTGGTACCAAAAATAGATGAACAGAGGCCACATCAAGTTAGTACGATCAGTAACGACTAGTTTTAAATGAACTCATTAATTCGTAAATGAAAACATTATTTTGACATCCGTTTTTTCAATAAAACAAAAATGAAATCCGAAGGAAAAATTCTACATACAGTGGGTCCTTTTTAAAACCAAAAATAGATGAACAGATCCGACATCAAGTTAGTACGATCAGTAACGACTAGTTTCAAAATTAGATTAGATTTAGTTTAAGCCTCCCTAACCGCTACAAAGAAGAGCGTATCGGAGAGAGGAGGAAAGCACCCTTTAGTGTGGATATTAGGGAATGTAGAATTATGTAGAAGAGGCATAGAAACAGTAAGGGAAAGAAGTTCATGAAACAAGATAAAAGTTGATGAAGAAAGTAGTAGGTGCTGAAAACCAGGGCAGCAGTGAACCGAAAAAGGTCGTCCTTAACATGGCAAAAAACATTTCATTTCAACAAAAAGAAGGCCCACGTAACTCTCAGCTCGGGCACTCACATCTTTCCCTGGGAGCGCTAATTCCCATTGATGAAACAATTATTGTATCTCCCAGAGGGAACGACAAGTTCCAAATGAACGCTTTAATTCGTGGTTAAAAGTCTTATTTTGACATCCGTTTTTTGACATTCCAGCCACAAAAATTTTCGTAATGCCGATACCTCATATTTTTAACCTGTAAACAATTCCACGGAGGCCGGCACAAGAACAGCATCGTATTCGTGAAGAATTCAAGAATTACAAAAATTAGTTAAACAAATTATACCCTAGTCCTATCACGAGTCATTTACTGATAATAATAGCATGACAGCGAAAAATTTGCGTAACGATTATGAACAGGTACTTTTGAATTAAATGGAAAATTATTTCAGCAACAGATCATTTCAAAGTCGGCAACCTAGAAGCGATAGTACTTCATGAAGAAATTATATTTACAAGCACAATATATTCAATTACACTGACGCCATGCTTTCAATAAATCTATTAATGTTAATACTCAAGCCCTTGCTCCTTTTCTATATCAGAGGAAACTTTTTGGGTCGGGATTAGGCATGAGGATAGGAGAACAAAGCAACTGAGAGATACACCCTATTTTTAAGACTGCAGAGTCAGTCGCTCCTGAGTCCTGAGACAGCGACGACACGCATGGGGAAGGGGTGAGAGGCATTAGATCGAGTGTTTGGGTTTTTTTTGAAGAGACGGGGAGAGAATAAAGGCGTTGCCCCGGGGAAAGCACCCTCCGTCTAAGCCCTGCTGAAGGGAGGATTATCATAACCTAATGTCGACGGAGCTAGCAAGTAAGGCGACTGAGAGGCGGTCAAAGAAAGCGATGAAGAAGCAAGTAGACTTTGAGGAAGTGTACTGGTTCCCGTAGGCGACTTTTCTGATTCAATCCATCGTCTCTGAGCCAGCCCAATCGTTGCAACGACGCAGGACCTCTTGGATGGTTGACGCCTTTAGTTTCTTATCGTTACACACCCGACTGCAGCTAAAGCATTTGTAAATTGGAATACATTAGTAAATATGAACAGTGCAAATGATAACAAAATAAAATAAATTACCATTTGCAGAATGACGGTGTTCCAACTATCACTTTGTTCGGAGCAAGCCAGGCAAGCTCTACTCGTGATCGCAAACAATTGGCCCATCTGGCTTTGGCTGCAATCAGCGAATAAGTCGATTAAGGAATAAGTACCCCAAGAGGAAGATTTTTTTTAATATTGAACCAAAATCCATGAAATTTGGTATCCTGATAGGAAATGTAATTTGAAATCCTTTGTCTTCTATAAAAATGCGATTTTCTGTAAAGAAAACGAGATACTCACAGAAGACGAGATTTTAAGGGCGGTTTTTCAAAATGCATCCTCTCCTACAGTTTTTGAGTAGAAGTGATGATTTTGGTGTCAATGGATGCGATAGCACTTTTAAATTGCAAAACCTTGAACGGAGTTTTCAAAACTTTAGTTTGAAATGAAAAAAACATAAAAAAATCCAAGGCGTGCCCATTTTCGGAAAATGAGGTACTTATGACGTCACAACTTTTGATCAAAAATGAATTTCAAATATCCTTTCAGGTTTTTGGAATGCCCACGTCTTTCCGCATCCAGTAATACTAAAATCATTACTGTAGCTAAAAAACTGTAGGAGAAGATGCATGTGAAACCCCTCATTCCGATCTTGCAAAATAAGGTAAACAAAGAAAAACAAAGTAACATAAACAATCTCAATTTTTCTCTTTTACCATTGGTTGGGTCAGCTAGGACCCTTGAAATCATTATCCAGTAATAAAGATTACATGCTAATTTAAGCCTCCCAACCGTTAAAAAGAGCGTTTTGATGAGAGGAAGGAGGGAGGCCTCATTTAGTATGGAGATAAGGGAACTCGGAATCTATGCAGAAGGGACATGGAAACAGTAAGTTGAGAAAGACGTTCATGCAACAAGATAAAAGTTGAGGAAGACGTAGTAGGTGCAGAAAAACAGGACAGCAGTGAACCGAAAACTGGTGGTCCTTAACGTAACAAAAACATTCTATGTATTCCAACAAAAAATGGCCTTCGTAACTCTCAGCTCGAGCCCTCACACATTTTCCCCATGGGGGTGCTAATTCTCATAGATACAATAGTTGCATCCCCCTGAGGGGACAGATATTAGTTGATGAACGAAAAGAACTGTATGAGCTTACACGAACCTTATATTAACTGACAGGTGGAATGCTCCTTGAAAGAGGTTTTTGTCCGTTGACGAGTTTGTCTTAACCCAGAGTATGACATTTCCAAGGCCACACCACCGTCATGGCTGCATGACGAGCTGGTGTCGAGTAGACTGACGCCCACACAACGCTGAAGCTCCGTCATCTAGAAATTAAACAGACAATGTAATTATGTGTGATGAATCGAAATCAAATGCGCACCCCATTCTGGGAACTGCCTAACTGCAAAGAGAATGAAGCTTTGTTTTCAAAAACCTTTACCACACCGTATCATACTGAATAATGAATGGCCAGGACATTTAGACATCTAAGTAGAATCGAGATTCATGCCGCTTTTACCTCACAGGAAAGTTTTCATGAAGTGTTAAATTCTAAATAAACGGTGGATAGGCCAGTCAGTCCAGCCATTGTGCAATAATTCCTAGCCTCTGAGAGTAGGTACTGCAAAGAGAGCCATCACAGCATAATTTGTGTTATTCACAATGGTAATGAAAAGTTCTATGCGTGCAATCACTGACCAACTTTACATTTTCACAGTATATTTCAATAACTTTCTCCTTGTTGCCTACTGAATGCAGTTGGAAACTGGTATCTTTGATGTCATTTCTGTAATGAGCTTTTATGTCTATCCTTATTCATAAACAAAATTAGACTTTCCCAATTTATTCCACACACAATATTCCTGGAAAGTAATTTCTGGTTATAAATGTACAGTGTCACATGTTCCTCATTAGAAGGAAATTCATTTTGAAATTTTATATTTCCACATAAACCTCATAACAATTCAAACAAACGTTTTGCAGGGTGTCTCCTGATATTTCAGTTTTAAAGTTTAATTCTTTTTACCACCCTCAACAGCAAAAAATGACTTCATAATTTTTACACAATGAATGTTGTCCAAATGTCCAGGATGTAAGAAATCATCCTATAACGAGTAGTTTGAGTCAATAAAACACACAATAACATGGGTTCAAAACAATTTCAAGGTGATTAATACATAAAATACTAACTAAAATCTCATTACAATATGAAGCATCCAACGCATAATTGCAAAGATGACCCAAATTTTTGATGTACCTACTCCCAAACGGATCCCAACAAATGTTTGCCAAAGACCCTGTCTTAACATCTTTCAACAATGAGAGCAACAGCTCATCATGTGCAAAAAATAAACTGGCTGGAAACTAGTAGACACAGGGGAATTGTCCAATCCCCTAACAGGAATATTTCCCAAAAACTGCAGCAAAAATCTGCTTCTGGGAGAAATAAATTATTGAATATCTTCAAACTCTATTTGCATATTTACTTTACTTACAATTTTCAGTGATTTATTCAACTTCATAATTTTTTTAAACCCTGCCAGGTAAAGTAGACCCCTGAGGTAAATTTCACTACTCCTTAATTTCTTTTTTGCTACTTTTCAAATTTTTCTACTTTTTACTGCTTTACTACCTAGTAGACACCCTGTTATGGGAATGAAAGAAATGTCCAAAAAGCAACATAAGGCATTAGAACTGAATCATAAGAGTTAAATACTTCACATTTCATCATGACAAGTCTTAGTTTTCTTGAGGCATCAGCAAAGGCTTCATTGGAGGAATTGCATGAAAAGAACATGTGTCTCTAGCTTCAGACTCAAGCAAATTTAGATGGATTTCACTCACTGAATTTCCAAAGTTTAATTGATTGACTCTAGGCTGTTTTCAATAGGAGTATCACATATTGAATTTTGACTGTTAAATGAAACAGATTTACTGAACAAGTCTAAGCGCTTATCAGGGAGTGACCAAGAATTGAAGGGAACTAAGAGCTGTTCCCTTCAATTGCATCATTGGATGATTCTGAAATTAATCAATCATTAACACAAGGTTTGGAGACAGTACCAAGTACATCAGGGCGAGGGTGAAAAACTTGATTATTTTTTTTCCAACTTCTCAACGTTACAAAATCTTTCTAGAACATCATGGTAAGAACAGTAGTAAAAACAATTCACTGAACATATTTTTATTGATCCACTGTCAATAGTTGAAAAATTCATTAACTCTGTAGTCTATAAAAAGCAATGGTTTGATGTACAAATATCATCCTCAGGCTGAAAATATATATACAAAATTTCCAGTCACAGAGATAAATGCAAATCTAACACTCAAAGCCACATCAGACAGAGATAATTTAGAAAATGACAGCACTAGAAAATGATTAGAAGCAAAATTTGTACCACAGCAATAGGTACTGGTATGACTTCATCTTTTTACCTTTAATTTAGAAAACTCAATTTTTATCTAACAAAGCTCAGGTTTGATAAAAACAAGGTCACATTTAATTTTAAAAAACCTCGAGTTCAATTTAAAAAACCTCAAGTTCAATTTAAAAACCTCAAGTTAAATTTAATAAACCTCAAGTTAAATTTATTAAACCTCAAGTTCAATTTATTAAACCTCAAGTTCAATTTAATAAACCTCAAGTTCAATTTAAAAACCCTCAAGTTCTATTTGAAAAACCTCAAGTTCTATTTGAAAAACCTCAAGTTCAATTTAAAAACCTCAAGTTCAATTTAAGAAACCTCAAGTTCAATTTAAGAAACCTCAAGTTCAATTTAAAAAACCTCAAATTCAATTTAAAAAACCTCAACTTCAATTTAAAAAACCTCAAGTTCAATTTAGAAAACCTCAAGTTCAATTTAGAAAACCTCAAGTTCAATTTAGAAAACCTCAAGTTCAATTTAAAAACCTCAAGTTCAATTTGAAAAACCTCAAGTTCAATTTGAAAAACCTCAAGTTCAATGTAAAAAAGCACAAGTTCAATGTGAAAAAGGTCAAGTTCAATGTGAAAAAGGTCAAGTTCAATTTGAAAAGGTTAAGTTCAATTTAAAAAAAGGTCAAGTTTTATTCAAAAAGGCTCAAGTTTAATTTGAAAATGCTCAAGTTTTATTTATAAAAGGTCAAGTACATAGGTATAGGTAAACAATTTTAGAAACATAAGCTTTTCAAAATTCAACTTGATCTGTTTTAAGATATACTTGACGATTTTAAAATTAAACTTGATCTGTTTTGAATTAAACTTGAATTTTTTAAATTGAACTTGAGCTTTTTAAAAGTAAAATAAGAAGATGTAGGTAACAGTATTGCGCTAGGTGTAATAATAAAAATTTGTTAATACTGTTACCTAATCTTACTACAGCAGTACATATTGCTGTGGTACAAATTTAGTTTCTAGACATTTTTTGTGCGGTCTTTCCAACATTATAACTTTGCTTGATGTAGCATTGAGTATTAGATTTACATTTTATCAATATGACTGAAAAAAAAAATTCTGAACAATTTTAGCCTGAACATGATGTTCGTACATCGAAACGTCGCTTTTTATAGACTACAAAGTTAGAGAATTTTTAAACAATTGACATGGTTTCAGGAAAATATGATGAGTGAATTGATTACTACTTTAACACATGATGAACTAGAATGATTTGGTAAAGTTGAAAGTTATGACAAACTAATTCAAATTTGTCATTAGATTGAGAACAATCTTCAGAATTAATAATGCTCATGACATTCCTCTAATGCTTCCATTGCACAAGCAATCCAGAACATAATTTGAGCCTCTGAAAAGACATTGTAGATAGGTAGTGGCATGTTTGCAAAGGCATATCAGAAAGTAACTATCAGAACAAAAAAGTTGGAGTGAATGTGAGAAAATTTAAATTTAATTTTTCCTCAATGACATTGCTAGTGTCCATTAAAAGTTTGATTCAGAAATATACCACACCTCATCTCTAAAAACACAGCTGAGGTAACGCAGAAAAGAATTTCTAACGTCAACACATGTGTTAAAACAAGATCTTACCAACTTCATCATTTTTGACTATTTTAAGCAGTTGGAAACTGCTCTCTTTGATGCCTTTTCTGTAATAACTTTTTATGTCTAAAAATAAAATACTAATATGCATGCACAAATAATTTACACTAACAAATATGTTACTAGAAAGTAATTTCCTGTAGTGATAACACAAGGTTATACTTTCCACCAGAAGGAAAGTCACTTAGAAAATTTGCATTTACACTCACACTAATCCAAATAATTATTATCCCAACATTCTGAAAATTGTATGATCCAGTGAGTAGAGTGACTTGAATGGTAACTTTGATGTGTGTACACAAACGCACTAATAAAAAGCATTTATTTTTGTAAATGCACAGGGAATAATTTTGAAATCTCACGTTACCCCTAAAACACATCAAAATAACTTAAAATACCAACATTAAGAAAATTAGATCTTGGTCCACATATTATTAGCTATGAAACAATTTCAATGTTTAGACCTTAATACTTTGAAGCAATCTAAACAGTAAACAGTACCAACGCTCTAACTTGGACCACCGCAATGAACAACAGCGAGCAATGTGATAGCTTGACATTACGTTAAGCTCAAATGCAAGTTGAAAATCACGAAGGTTCCAATTATTTTTCAATGTTCATCAACTAATTTAAAAATATTTCATTATTAAAAGCTGTGAATTTATAAAGGTATGCTTTGAATTTTTTTGATATGTTCGTTTATAATCACTTCACGTAAAATTATTTTATTAGAAAATAGGTCATAAAGGTTTAGGATTGTTAAATTTACGAACGCGATAAACAATTGTACTCTCGTATTCTAACTCTTTTAAAACGAGAAATATTTCAAAGCCTGAGTTATAAAATGAGTAGAGGCTGAAATACATTTAGTTTACTGGACTCAAAATATAAAAGTGGCTGAATGCGATATTTAGTTGGAATGTTCATATTTTAAATATCTACCACAATAATCCTGCATTTTTTAACTTCACCGTTTCAATTTTAACATAAAGTACAAAGAGGTAAAATTAAAACATTTGAAATTAAATTCAAAACATTAGAAGCATCAGTTAAAGAATTTGAACTTCATATTACAATGTATAAAATTAAAATGCATAAATATCGAAAAATTATTTGTGAAAATCCAATTTAAATGTCTCAGCTTCGAATTTAAGTTTTCACTTTCACAATAAAATAACTAAAGCTCAAATTACACCATGTGAAGGTTACGTAAACTAATTCATGTTTTTTCATTTGACTACGAGTAATACATTACACACTTTCATCAGACTTGTCCTTGATTAAACTTAGACATGGCCTATCTATCATTGCCGTTAATATCAAATTATGAATTATAGTCTGAAAAATAACAGTAGGTTTGCCTTTGTATTTCTACGGTAGGAATTACAGTCAGAAATCGACGGTAAATAGCGGTCATCATCGTCGACGGGCATTTTTAGCGTCTAAAATTACCGTTGATCAGCGGTAATATATATACACCGTCAGAATACTTCGATAAACGATAAAGACCGATCATAATTACCGTTTCGCCGACGAAAAAATTCGGACTGGGTAGGTATGGCGGAACAAGGGCGATTCGCGAGCGGTTTTGTGTCCGAAAACGGGGACATCAATTATTATTTTGACCTCGAAACCGCGCGTATTCCACCTAAAAAATAACTGGTAACTGACTTTATTCCACCGGCGATCCGCTCTTAATTTTCAATTGGGATCCATGTATGTATGTAAAACTTGAAGTATGTTAATAAAAATCCGCTCACTTAAAACAAATGATAAAATTCTTAACTAACATAATTTCGCCTAAGATATTAATTGCATTGTTTTTCTTCAAGTGATGCGTAATCAACAAAAAGGACCTAATAAATGAATACTTGAAACAAATGGTGAACATTATCAAAGAAAGTAAACTGATTGCTATAAAAGTCTAAGATTTAAACTACAAAATTTTCTTCAGGGATACATTTATTTTTATTCGGAGAAGAAAATTATTCATGAGGTACGCGTGAAAAGAATAACTGCTATGTATGTGGCCTTGATATGGTGCAATTTTTGAACAAAATTAATTTTTAAAATCCAATTACCGGAGGTGTTTCCAACTTCTAGACAAGAAAATAGAAAAGTTGGTCGATAGGTAAGATCGGCTGATAGTTTTTCTATGCCCTCAAATTCGTTGTTCACCAATCAAAATACTGCAAACTCAGACGATACTGCAAACTCCGACGAAAGCATAACGGCCGGCTAACTGAAAGGCTAACGGACGGAATAGCTAACTAAGGAATTAAGGAAGGAACAAGCAGAATATTATATTGATTTTCTCATCAAGTGTGCTATCATTTCCTCCATTAAAATTTCTCCAAATCCCATGTCTGTTTATGTCTGACTAAAGTATGAACGGTGCTACCATAGCGTGAGATTAACCGCCATATACACATTGCCTACCCGGGTGCGGTTTGGGTTGTACAAATTTAGTGATTATCGACAAATTAAATGTATGGATGAAGTAATGTCCATTTGTAACCTAACCTAACCTCACGCTATAGTACTAGGTAGAGGTAGATTTCATGCTACAGTGTGGCAGACCTAACGCGATGTAGCACCGTATGAACGATAATTACCAAGCAGGTTAGAGTATTTTCGTGCATTAATAGAAAAATCACCGTAACCTGAGGAATCATTTAAGGGGGACGTCTAAGCAGAATCAAGGAAAGGGCTGTCACGTTTGTTGTATGGGATCTAGATCAATGAAATGTGGCATACGTGTGAATTTATGAAAATAAATACGAGTTGTTTTCCAAACTTTTTCCCATTTTTGAAATAATTACGGAGACAATGGGAAAAAATAGTTGAAAAAATAGGTGAGTTTCAAAAGCCATCTTCTCCGAAAGTTATTATCGTAGAGCAATGATGTAGGTCTCATTGAATGTGCAAAAAGTTGTTGCATGGTGGGACTTAGGTTCGTTTCGATATTCACAATGTTTTTTTTATGAAACTTCAAATGTATTTTTAAAAAGTCATGCATTTTTCCGTAGATTTTTCAATGTGTCAAAAAAATTACTATGAATTTTAAGGCGAACCCCCGTCCAGCCATGCAGCAACTCTTTGCGCATTCAAGAAGACCTAAATCATTGTTTTATGAAGATTGCTTTTGGAGGAGATAGCGTTTGAACTTTTTACCTTCAACTGTTCAAGAAGCGCATTTTTCTAAAAAAATTCATTATTTTTATTTGCAAGCTACCCTGCTTGGAAAAATTGACGCGGTTTGCGTTCTGAAAACTATCTGAACATATGAATATCCAATCTTGTAAGTTTTTTGTTGTTTCTTGAAGGAACTGGTACCACAGGTATCACAGATACGAATGGAACTGGAATCATAGATACGTATCACCGCTCCAGAAGTGCCCGCTGCGGCATCCTCCTCGACGCGCTCCTCTCCTTCCCCCCTTCGCTTTCCCCTCTTACGGAGCAAAAAACGTTGTGTTCCTCTGCTATATTGTAAACGAAGGAGTTCTGTGTCGAATAGACCAACAAAACATAATCGAGATATTTCTGGTTCGTGTCTAATGAGGTGACTGTCCAGTGCTAGCAGCTGTATTCGAATCCCCCTCCTTCCCCCCTCATTTCCCACTCTCTCGAAGCACAAAACGTTCTGAATCTTTTCTAGCTTGGAAACTAAGGACTTTTGTATTAAATGGAGCAATAAAAACCAAAAAAAATTCAGGGGCGTGACATATGAACTTGCTTGTCGGCGCTGGTTGCTGGTTGAACCCCTCCTTCCTTCCCAACCCCATTTCCCCCACCTACGATGCTCAGATCGTTCTGCAAATTGGACAGCTTGTGAAATAAGTTTGTCTCTAGCGATTATGGCAATAAAAAAAATCCAGGAATTTTCCGGATTCTGCTTTAGATGTCCCCCTTAACTTTGTCATTTAGTTGCTAGCTACCAGCACTAAGAGAAAGGCCATTTAGCCTCTTAATATTACTGAACGTTATTTCATTTTGTTCAACGCGTCCCCATTGCAAACTATGAATAGTTGAAACGGACCAATGAACTAACTATAGAGCGCAATGTTTTGACTCAAAACACCTGTACTTGTAACCATTCTTGTAAGGAAAATTTAATTGGACAAAAAAGTATGTCATACTTTGAAGTGAATTTTAGTCGATAGTTCTTTTTCTTAGGACTACAAATGAAATGACCGCATGGAATCGCACTTAAGCACACCATTTAATGGCCACAAACATATGATAGATAAATCTGGAGATTGAGCATTATTTCAATATCAGACAAAATTCGTATTAAAAATCTCCACTTCATTCAACTTTGAAAACTGGGATCAATTGTTAGCTCACTTCGAGGTAAAACTCCCTTCTGTGAGCCATGATCCAATCCTCTTCAGCGCATTCGCACTCCTCGCTCTGTTGGGAGCACCTACGATCTCTTAGCCCACGAAATCAACAAGTTATCTGGGAAACTACCTCTGCGCCAGAAATGGTGGCAAATTTACATGTTCTTCCGAAGAACGCTAACTCAGACGCAGCTCCGAATCACTCGACCCAACATTTGCAAGAAGTTAAAAATACCTTCACAGCCACGTAACCTTCAGCTTCCGCAAGGTGTTCCTAGTATGTTCCCTACACATCAAAATGTATTGTATCAGAAGACAAAAACATGAACAAGACAGCAGACAATTTCCAATGGGGGCAATGAATCTTTAGAGCTACTCTTTAGACCTTTTATTTAGACCCTTTAGACCAACCATGAGCAAAAAAATAACTAAAATCATTCCATGAATCAGCCAGACAAAAAAATATGGAAAAATAGCTGCAAGTGCTTATTATAAATTTCGAATTGAAATTTGCTGACACAGCATGGATTTTGAGAAGAACAGAGCTGCCTCTCAAACCTTCTCGACTTCTCTCGAAGACAACCAATATTATCGAAGCACAAGGGAAATAGACCTCTAATAAATCGGCTTCCAGAAAATCTGCGATAGAACTCCACATAAGAGGCTAATGACCGTAGAGGAAGCTCATGGTATACAGTTTACAGAGTGGTCTACAATAATGTCCCCTCTTTTTTTAATCGCCATAATTCAGTAACTATGAAACATTGAGGCTTACGCGAGAATAGTTTCAAACACAGTTTTCTAACTTTTCTTGCTGAAATTAATAGGATAAGAAATTGGGGAATAACATTAGCAATTTTATTTACCTGATATTTCTTAAGGAATTCGAGGAATGTTCGAGCAGCGAAAACATCCATCAACCTACACTCCACCAGCACACAGTACCGACAAATGCGGCGGGTACCGACAAAGGTCACCAGAATAATGTCGCATGCTGAGTCAGGTGGTAAGCACTTGAACAACTGTTGAAGAGCTTGGTTGATAAGAGATAATAAGAAACTCGAAAGATTCGTCTCCCGTCATGAGATTAGACTGGTTTATACCAAGCTAGCTGCAGCACACTTTTCACCATCGGACGCTAAGAATGTTCATGGGCTGTCGCATGAAATGAGGAAGAACCATAATCTAGTAGGTATCGTGATGGGTTCGCAAGATATTTACTCTCAAATCAAAAATCTTTCACCCTAAATTGAAGAAGACAATTTTTCCGTTAAAATAAGACTAAGTAGAAATCTTGATATATAATAGTTACTGAATAATGGCGGTTAGAAAAAGACGGGAACATTTTTGTGGCAGCCCTGTTCACACGAAAATCTTTGTTTATGAATGCGAAACTTGCTTAGCTGTGACGAATCACAAAGCTTTCAGAAGGGTGACGATTCACGAGCAATATAACGTTTGAAAAATTAGTGTGAATTATTTGTGTGAGAATTTTAGGCCCGCCTCGCTTCATCGAACGCAGGTGTTGAACAAAAGCACTGTAAAACATCACTTTTTAGTTCTTTATCTTAAAAATTGTTTTTTTTTTCCAAAATATTGATAAGAGTTTTATTGTGCTGGTGTATATTCACTGTGATTAGGTTGTTCTTGCCACTCATTTGAATATTTTTCATTGCATTCAAGATTTATTTGATATTCAGGTAAAATGCTTACCCAAACTGATTTTGAAAAAGGCAAATTGCTGGTGTTCGCATGGCAGAAGCTTCGATCACCAAAACCGCTGAGCGCTTGGGTTTTATGAGAGCGAACATATCGAGGACGATGACGCAATCCGAAAAACAGGGAAAGTCCTCCAGCAATCGGGACAACTCTGGTCGGCCTTCCGAGCTCTCTGATGAAGAGCGGCGATCATTAAACCGCATTTTAAGGATAAATCAGCTAACTATGGCGACTATGGTGTGTGCAGAGTTACATCAGCATCTAAGCAATCCAGTTTCTATAATAACAGTTCATCGTGAGCTCCATAAAGCTGGATACCATGGAAGAACCGGCATCAGGAAGCCTTTGCTTTCTACTCAAACCGTTGAGAAGCACATGATGTGGTGCAGGGACCACAAAACCTGGTCTCCAGATCAGTAGAAGAGAGTGACATTTTCTAACGAGTCCGGTTTTACTCTTTTTCCGACTTCTGGGCGAGTTTACGAGTGGAGGCAGCCCAAAGAAGCTTTCAAACTGGACTGTCTTCTTCCCACGGTGAAGCACGGAGGATCGGCTCAGTAATGGTTTGGGAAGCCATATCGTAGAGTTCTCTTGGTGCAATTGTTGCCTTGCATGATAGGATAACAGCAAAGATTACCTGAACATTTTGGGTGACCAGGTGAATCCAAAGTGCCACACTATGTTTCCTGAAGTTGAGTGCATCTTCCTAGATAATAATGCTTCGATCCTCACTGTCCATATCGTTAAAAATTGGGTAGAGGAGCATGAAATTGGACCACATGGAATGGTCCACTCAATCTCCGGATCTCAAAATCATTGAGCATTTGTGGTTATATTCGAGTGGCAAGTCAGGAATCACTATCCTCCACCCTTCCGCCTGGATGATGAGTGCTCGTCATAGCCTTGTGGTTTAAGGACCTACCCTTCCGTAAAGGCATCGAGGGTTCGAATCCCGGCTCTGGATGTCGATTTTCCCCGTTGGATATAGGGGAGTAATTCAAAGCACAATACCCCGCTCTACCCAGGTGTCTGAAATGGGTACCTGTCTTGGCCAGTGGAAGCCATCATGGCGTACTGGTGTTAGTTATAAGGCATTTGAAAAACCAACGTACAAGGTGATATAAATCAGGCTTGAATTGGAAATAAAGCATCCGTAGATGCCAATGTTTGTTTGTTTGGAGGAGCTGGAGCAGATTTTGATGGAAGAGTGGCTGAAAATTCCAATGGAAAAGTCGAGAAGATTTAAAATTCCATTCCGAGACGTACTGAAGCTGTGCTGAAGGCTAAAGGGGCTCTAACTCTATAGTAAATAAAGTTTCTCCGAATTGAACGAGTGTTCCAATTATTTTGACCAACCCATGTATACGCCGAAGGCTTGACCTTGAGTCGTCGGTAAAATCAAAATGCACGCTCAACAATTACACGAAACTGTCCCAGGATGTTCACAGAGCGAGACTAAGTTCACTATTCAAACCTACAGCAATCAATTCTTTCAATGAACAGAAACCTGGCGAATGAGCGCAATAAATCGACCGTTGCCCAATAATGTAGATAGGAACTAATTTATTCAACACTTCTACCATGCTATAAACAATGAATGATACTTTCTTCGAAAAAATAGACGAACAATGAGATTTGGGTGTCACTGTCACCAATGATCTCAAGCAGGACATGTATGAGAATGAGAGTAGAATTCTTTGTTGAATAGCAAGATTCTTTAACTACAAGTTAAAAGACTTGACTTGCCCTTCTTTTAAGCGTTTACCCATCATCTTCAATATTCACAACTCTGGTCCCCTACCTTTATATGAGAAGTGAAAAAATAAAGAGGGTTCAGCTTAAGGGACGAAAATGATTAAAGAACTTCGCAATAAGAGCTACAAAAGGTGTCATCATGCAGTGGCTTGAACTCATTTTCCTTGATCAAAGGAGACGGTGAGGTCAACTTATCGATACCGACAAACATTTAAATGGGATTTACGATATGAACTTATGGGCACTTTTCAACACTGGCAATAACATCTGCTGCAAAAGTAACTGCAATAAATTCTCAAAAATAGGTTGTCTCAGGCTCCAATACTTCCAGCTAAAATAATCAAAATCTCTATCCACCACCAGATGATTTTGTCTCTGTTGGCTCATAAATTGTGTTGACTAATACTGAGAAGGGAATCTTCCAATCTGTACAAAATATGATATGCGCGAAATATATTTAGAAATATCAGAATCCACATTATTACGATGTACATGGTACCGCGTTCTCTGAAAATCGAGTCAATGAACTACGAAGTTAAAGAACCCGTTGCTCAAAAATCATTGAAAATTCCAAAAAACTGGTAAATCATGAAACACTTAAAAATTGAACGGCCGCTTTCTTGTGTCAAAACGAATATAATGGTGTTTTTGCTAGAACATATAGGATTATGAATGTAAAGGTTCATTCTTTTCACTTTTACAGTGGTGCCTGGACGTCACTGGTGTCTAATAACTCAAAAGTTTGATTTTAACGTAAGAATGGCATATCGGCTGGTTCATTTTGCTATATTCCGTCCTGTTCAGTTCTGCTCTGGTCTTCATTGCACTCTTCTGCCCTGGTGTGCTTTGGCGTGCATTGCTCTGACGTGATCCTCTCGGGTCTGCTCTGTTCTGGTCTGCCCTCGTTTGCTCTGTCCTGCTCCTATCTGGTTTGGTCTGCTTTGGTTAACAGCTCAAGTCTAGTATGCTCTGCTGTGCTCTACTCTGTTCAGTTTTAGCCTATAAGATCCCAAGCAAATTTCTCCTATTCGCATTCTGTTCTTCGTTTCTGTTACTGTTATGTTCTATTCCATTCTTTTTTGTTCTGTTGTATTTTTTGTCCCATTCTATCGTTTTGTATTTCATTTCTTATTTCGCCATACCTTATTTTGTGACAAACGAAATAAAAGTTGTTTCAAATGAAAATTATTTCGTTAAATTTGAACGTAAATCAAAACAGGAAAATGAAATTTTCATACTATTGAACACGCTAAATTTAGTAACCGGTTTCTATCATGAGATACGACTGATATCCTACAACAAGTCATCTCTAGGTGCAGGGTGCACCGTCAGTAAAGTTACGTTGATTCTCAGTTGAACAATATAGCATCACAACGAAGTTTGGTAAGGAAGAAAACGAGAGAAAACTACTCTCTCTCTCTGGATAAACGATTTTCAATTCCAGTGGAACTGATGTTAAGCTACTCGTATTTTTAATTTTAATTATTCCAGAATGATTAAATTTTCAGACGAAATTACTCTGGAAAGTCTGGAAGCAAAACAAAAAGGTCAGCTTGGGTTTGAAGAAAAATTTTCTTCCACATAGAATGTTGTTTAAACAAGCTTCATCTAATGATTATCACGAACAGCCTTGCAGATTTATAGTAACTTATTCGTTAGACAGTGTCAGAAAAGCTTTTATTAGACGTCACGATGGCCAAATATTGTCTAACGCTGGCTACTATCTGAAGGCTGAGCTTTGACTTCCTGTAATTGTAGGTAAAACTTCGCTGTTTTTATCCGTGTCCTTGTCTGTTTCCATCGAGGAGATTCAGCAAAGCTTTCTTTAGCCAGTTTCTTATGTTACTTTTTATGGAAAGTTGCGCCAGCATTACTCAAATGCTGAGGTTTTCAAGTGTTCCAGAACACTCTTGTTATAAGCACGAAAGTAAGAATGAGTTCATTAATAAATTTAACATGCAGAAGTAGGGGAAATATCGAACTCGGAAATTGTTCTGCATTTCTTCTCTTAGATATCTAAAACAATCTTCAACATTTTCTAAGAGTGTAAAAAAATTTTCTTCCGTTCAAAAAATAATTTATGTTCTCTTCGTCACTCATTTTGATGTCAAAGTTTCAATTACTCCTCAAGAATCAACAATTTGAAGACCATAGCGTGAGAAATTTTGGCATATCATTAGATCGAATCCTAATGGTTAGATTGTAAAAGATTATGGGAACCTTTTTTAACACTTTCGATGCAAAGTTGAATGATATAGTTCAATTCACTCGTTATGAAGTAAAATTGGAAATTAGCCTGAGTTTCACTTAAATGATTCGAGAAGTCACCATCATCCAAGGTGCAATGACTTTTCAACTGGTCTTGCCTATTTTTTGGTGACTGTTTTCTTCTGGCCTTAGTTTGTATGACACAAGAGCAAAACTTCTGCTGCAGTTCAAAGAGAAACATGATGTCTGTTCTGCGCGTACTGATTCGGCGTCAGAGACCAAGCATAGCCAAGTACTCTCTTTTGCTTTGCAACAGGCGTATTATGTTAAAACGTTACGTGACTCTTATGGTGAACATTTTACAGAAAATAGAAGTGAAACTAATAATCATTGAAAAAATTGAGTTTGGTTGTGATCAAAAGTATGGAACAGCTTGAAAACAGCTTGAACATTTATTTTTATTTGTCGCCGGTTCCACAAAAAATCTGTTAATTTTAAACATCTAAACAATCTTAGAGCATACTGAAATCGTTGAAAGTTACTTTGATAGCAGCGCCAAAGTATTGCGCTTTTCCCTGGAAAACACTCGTTTTGCTTCACCCAACATGTGAAAACTATCTTCATTATTGCATATGTTGTTTACACACCAAGAAGAATAACGCATCGTGATTTTGTACATACATGTGGGATGAGTCATTCAACTCGTTCACAATTGTAGTTCAGCAAAAAATCATGAATGCTCTTTATTCTACCATAAAAAGACAAAAAAACGCTACACTCGTATCAGGCAATCTAATGTCCTCCACCTACCGGCGGGCTCCTCTTCCTACGAGCGCTGAGGCCTTGCCGTACATGAGAAGGCCTGGCTCCTCATTAGGAGGGCCACAATAGCGCCCTACAACTCCTAGCTCGGCGGCCTGTAAAGTAATCCCTCGACACTCACACGAGCTCACTGTAAGTCTGTTGAGATTTCCGTTCATTTCATCATTAGAGATGATGAAACTTTGCGAGCTTCGGTGTTTTTCAAATGTGCGAACAACAAAAAAGCGATGCATTTCATGAAAAGTGAAGAGAGGAATGTCAGCATTTATTGTGGTTGAACACGAGAACTGTAAGCAACTCTTGTTGGTAAAATGGGTTAAAAATGCTAAGTATTTGTTAAATGTTCCATCTTAAATTTCTGAGTTTTCATTTGTTGTGCCTAACTCATTAAATTTTGATTAGTTTATTCAATACCGTGAAAAGCGCTTTTTCTTTGAGTAATACAACAAATCTTCAATAATTATTCAGAGAAACAGGTCACTGAGCGGCAAGCAAGCCATACACTTTAATTTGATGTGTTCTCTCACGAAATGTAAAGCGAGTATTCTCAATTTTTTGGCTGAGGGAAATAAAGTATGCTCCATAGAATATTTGTTATACGACACTTCCAGTTTTACGGAGTTATAACCCAGATTTAAGTCGCAGTGATGGCAAGTGTGTGACACTTCAAGGTAAATTAAATAGGTGCTTCCTTAACATACTTATCAAATCCATTACAGAAATGAAATGTATAAAATTATGTAATGAATAATGTAACGTAATGAGTTCATTAAAATTAATTCATTATTTAGTTTTTGTCATTACTGAGAAAACGTTTTAGGGTTATTACTTTGACACGTAGTGTACATACCTATTTACTAACGCATGTACGTAAATACGTATATGAGTACGCACGCAAATACTGATTTAAGTGCATAAGTATTTAGTTACACTCACATTTTTCAGCGTACGTGCTGGAATGTAACCAGGCATACAATCTAGCGGCGTGCTGGCATTCATGCAAATATGTTCGAAGCACTGAGCTAAAGTGATGCACGTAACCTCACATTTTAAAGCTAATAATTTAGTTCTACAACCAATCTTTCACGTTTTATCATCGCTGGGAAATGTTTGTCTTTATCTGCAAGGCGTGTAATATTCCTCAAAGACCTAATTTAACCTCGTTAAATGATAAAACGTCCGTAAAACTGACGGCAATTTTTTTCTTTAGCAATAATTGCGGAGTATAGATTTAAAACCTAGAGTTGTGCTCCTAGCATGGATCACTCGTTCAAACTTTGCAAAGCGAATGCGAGAAGTCACCCGGTCGTAACGGTTGCACTACTGCATGAGTATCATCAGAAGATGAACTTTCCGATCCGCAGCAGCCATTCCTTCCTTCAACGAAGGAGGGCGACGGTGTCCCCGTACGGATGCAGCCCTGCGCTGTTTGCTTGCCTGTGTTTCGACTAAATGAGCAGTAGCAGGTCTCTGCAAACGGTGCCAAAAGTTGCCATTACTAGGAAATGTTGCCCGATACGCTGTAAAAAATTTCACCGTGATTTCACGGTAAAATGTCTGGCAACCTCGCTGCCAACGAAAAACCGTGAAAAAACGGTAAAACCTGAGGGCAAAAAACGGTAAAAAACCATGATTTCGGAGGAGTTGCCGGGCTTTAAATGGTAATACCCGGAAATTAAAAACGGTAAAGAAACTAATTTATACGAAATTGCCGTGAAATAACAGCATAACTCGGGTTTTGAAAACGGTAAAAAACAGCATTTTCTTCTGATTTGCCGTAAAAAAACGGTGATAAAACCTATGTATTTGTTATTTTTGGCCGAATTTGCGTGTAAAATGCAAGTAATCGTGAGACTTAAAAAGATGAAAATCCATATTTGCTTAATTGCCAAGAAAAATCAATTGCTCGTTGAAACTTCAAAGTACGATGAGCATAGTACAAGCCATATGTCGTAGGAAAGTCGAAAACTGCTGAAATGTCTGTTAAAGAATAGTTTACATAAAGCAATAGAATGGTATAACGGCTTCCATTGGTCAACCCGAGTACTTCAACGAACATTTTACTTTAAAATAGGACTTGCGTCACCTGCAGGCTCGGTCACATGCAATTGACATTGGTATGAAATCAACTATTTGGAGATACGTTCAACTGACCTTAGTTACCTAAACACCCAGAAATCTCATAGCGATAGGTCAATGACTTTAACAAAGTTTCATTTGCGAAACATTTATTGGCTTATAAAAAAAAATAATATCTTCGGCTCAATAAAAATTAAGGATGACTGGTAATTATTTCAACTCGATTCACTAATTAATATTATACAAGAACTTAAATAAAAAAAAAAGAACAATCAACGTTATAGGAACATTGATTTATGCAAACATTTTGGAATATAATTATCGCATCAATAAATGTTCTTCTAATCATGAAAAAAAGATTCCTATAAGCACTATTGAAGTCAAATCATTATATGCTTCGCGTAACGAAAAGTTCATCAAACTAAATTTTCAAACTTGTCTTAACGAAATAAATCACAACTTCAGGTGTTCCTCTACCCATCCACTGACGCTCCAAAAACACTTCCTTGTTAAAATACAGCTTCACGCAAATCAAATCACAACTCGAGTATTTTCGTCAATAGATTCCGAATCATCATCATCATCTCAATTCTCACAGCCAAGTCCGTTTATTTGCCATATAACGACAAGAAAAATATTAGCTGGATTGACCTAACCTGCTATCGATAAAAATTTTTTGGTTGCATCACACAAGGCTATACAAATTAAATAATTCGAAGGAGAATTTTTTTTTCAATTTCGATATTTTCCTGCAACTAAACTCGAGTGTAAACTAAACTTTAATATGTATAATAGCCGTTAATATGATACATTAACAAAAGCTTCACTTGATACCAAAGTCATTTTACGTGACGGCATGAATTACAAGCATAAAGCATTCACACTTTCTTCTTCGCTGACGTTCACAGTCCTCCAAGATCCTCCCTTAACAACAGAGTGAACGTTTACACGCATGCGAAGTACCATTTCAATGGTATAATGAGGCCTATAATACAGGACACACTTTAAAGTAGAGTTTTCAGATTCTAAAATTCATTTCGTCAATAAGAAATCCTACGAACTTCAAAAACACAGTGGTGAATGCTATCCTATTTTCATTTAGCTCCTGATACATAATTATATTGAATAACCAGTTAACAACCATCCACATATTTATTCACGCCATTTTAATTCTATACAAAATACAAACCACATAATGCACACACAGTATATGAAGTACGTACGTTCAAAATGTCTTCGCATAGATTATGAGTAAACGCGAGTAAACATCATATAGGGATCAAGTGATAGGACTAAAAGTTAGGGGTTACCAGAATAAAAATTTAAGAATTGAGCCACGAACAAAAGAAATTTCCTAAAAAAAAATAACTTCATTTAGGCCTCTGCTACGCAAACATTCACGAATGGCGTTTCGTAATGGCAATCAAGAATATTAAGTTAAGACTAATATCACAAAATATGCTTAACAAAAAATTTCTCATCCCCTAAGCCAGGGGTCGCCAAACTATGGTCCGCGGGTCACATCCGGCTCCCCACGTAATTTCATACGGCCAGCAAAACAAATTCCTGGGTGGTGACCTTGAAAAAATAATTATCTCACGACTGGAATCGCTAAATTAAATGGTTATTTTTCATTTTTTATTTCTTCGGGCTGTATGAATGTAGAAAACAGTCTTACATTAAAAAGTTTGGAGATCCCTGCGGCCAGGGCAAGCGAACAGGGCAAGCAATGCAACCATCTAATCCACTATAAATAAGCAGCGATTAGTGCAAATAAGATGTGTGGAAGGGCAAAGAAAGGAAAGCAGTGAATGACCTAGTGACGAAGCGAGTGTTGTAGGTAGAGAAATACAATAGTTTCCAGCAATGATTACAGATCAATATATATATATATTTAGGTATATGCAACAGATGTTGTCAACAAAGAGAGAAGCTAACTGTAAATGTTAGTAAACAAAAATAAGGATACGAGAAGCTACCAGTAAATGTTGGTAAATTAATAGAAACTGTACGTTGTCAAGTGAGTCAATTGGGAGTGTTACCAGATATTTATTTTTAGGCTTACAATGTTCATATTTCTGTTCATTCAAAATCTGCAAGACCACTGAAGAACGAGAGCACCTTCGGGTTCATTGGTAAACCATAAAGCACGGCTTGGTACGTTGTCTGCATTTGATCTCAAATGTTAACTCCCGTCAACCAGAGTTCCTCCAATCATGTTCTGGAAAGACTGTGGATACTCTGCCACAAACTTCCTAGCTGTTATGTCCAGGGCCTTCTTGCTAGACTCGTGAGTTACCATCATAGCGGCTTCTATGACGACGCGTAGCATCTCGCACCTCGACCTTGACGTAGGTCGAGCTTTATTTCCAACCACATCGATGATCTCACGACTGGACATCTTCTCCAACGGAACCTCTAATTCGTGAGCCCAATTGGGATTAATGAGGCCAAGTGAGGGCGTCATGACTGAGCCTGAATCCAACACTGAACTAGTCTCAGTACTTGTAGATGGTTGATGCATTGTTGGGATCTGATGTATTTGCAGCAGCTTTTTTACCTGTGAAAAAATCAATATATAGTAATATGAATTAATATAGTCTCGACAAGACTCGGTCCCTAAAATTGAATAAGAATACAGCTGCAATAGAAGTAAGGATTTTTGCATCAAATCCTGTAACTGCTCCTTGACGTTCATGTTTCATGTTTCTCATAGCTGCATGAAAAACTCATTCACTAGCTCTTCAAATAGGGAAATGTTCTATTAGCTACAATGAACAAGGGAAATGTAACGACTTGTCGGGGGTTCACTGCTGAATTCCCAACTTTAATTTAAATACATTTCAATATTTTTAAAGATACTTGACTTTCATAAAATTGATTATAAATATTTTAAGAAAAATTTATTTAATGAATGAATTTATTTGTGAATTAGTAGATTCATAGTAAAGGTAGCACTTCAAGTAACACCCATGAACCTTCAAAAAACCTTAAGGGGCTTCATAACCCATTTCAAAATGCCACTAGAAGTTTTTAGGCATAATATGCACACACTCGCATAAATTAACAGGTATAGGATGTGATTCATACATTTAGTGGGTCACAAAACTCATTTAATATTAAATTGGAAGTAAGAAACTCAACTACCAAATATCAAGTATCAAAGATTAGAATTCAAGTCAAGTCTGACTCTCCCTAACCACACAACAAGGGTGTTTCCAAGAGAGGAAGGCATCATTTAGTAAGGAATCAAGGGACATGAAAATCTATGCACAAAGTATGTCCCCACACCAAGTCCATAGATATGAATTTGGAAGTAATTCGTGAAACCAGCTGAAAATGTGAAGAAGAAATTGATAGAAGCAGAAAAAGGCGACAGTGAACCAAAAGTAGGCCGTGTGTAACTATCCAACGAATTTATTCCATATGAACTAAAGGAAGGCCAACTAAACCTTAAGCCATAGAGGCTACAAATCTTCTCTCCTGGCAGCACTGATATCAAAATACACAGTAGTTGTATCTTCTCAAGAGAAACATTAAGTACCACATACTATGAACTTTTTATTAATGTAAGAAAATTGTGCATCATAAAAAGACCTAGAATACTTGCACTTTTTTGCAGGCATTGTTGTTTCATCAGTGAACATTCTATTTGTTTCAGTCAAACATTAAAATTATATATTCACCCAAAATAAAAATATTTCAGAGCATGTGTGAATGTAAAAATCTCTGGTTAAATGAATTTGATTTTGGCCAGTCCTTTTTCCTTGGCCTCTATCATTTTCCTGGTCTCACGCTAAATAAATAACTGAATAGAGTAGCATAGCAAAGTAAGCATAGTAGTAGCATATTTTTCATTCACATTTAGCCCACAAGTCAAGAAGAAAATGAATTCACAATTTAAATCTTAAGCATTTGTCGTGTAACTGACTTTTATCCATCCTAACAGCTTCCAAAAAAAAAGTTTAATAAAACTCACAAAAAACCAAAGATACAATTGCTATGATATTACTACATATTCCATTTTCAAATTTATTCATGCTTTGCTCATTTCCACATTGATTGTAAGATAAGCAATGTGTAAAGGTTTCTAGATAGCAAAAGTATAAAAAAAAATCAGGATAGTAAAGGCTTAGATTTTTTCACAATTTGGTTCATAAAAAAAAATACCAAGCATTCAGTATTTGGCTAGACTACACACATGCAACTTTATTTCTAATGAATTTAGTTGTTGAAGGATTGAAGAAGAAAAATAGTCTAACTTTTAATTTGATGTTTTTAATGGTTAAAATCAAAAGAAGCAATAGGAAAACATTAACATTCCTAGAGTCATTTTCTTGTAGCCTTAGCATTGTCTTTTTAGGAAGAATTTCTAATGACAGGCAATTTAACATCCAACATTAAACCCAAAAATAATCATTGATACAAAGTTGTACCCTTTACACAACTAAATTTACTCACCCGAAGCACACCTCCAAAAATTCCTTCGCATGCAAATTTGAATCAACCGAAAGTATTGTTATTGCTTGTCGCCTTGAAGAGGGTAATAATCGCTAAGCTCTTTATAACGCATTCTATCATAAAATTTCTTAACCTGCCAAAGGAAATAAAAATTAGGTGGACATGAAGGCTGAAATAAAAAATTTACAGATGCTTTCCCACAACAACAAAAATGAAGAGACTTTCTGAATTCTCACCAGATATAAGTATTAAAAGAATCTCCCCAAATATCAAGACATCTTTCATATCACTGTCTGCTTTGGTCAAAACTAATATATTCTTTCTTGCATTATCTTCTGATGGTCACTTCATCACAAATCCACATCACACAATCCACCACACATATCCACAAATCCACATGCTGACTACTAATACAAGAGAAGGAAGAATTTTTTAAATTATTAAATGCCGACGATGAGAACGAAACCAAATTACTGGAATGCAATGAAAATATCATTTAAACATAGAATTCTCTCGCGCACAATTCCACCTGCTGCTTAAAAGAGCAAAAACGGAAGATGGAGAAGAGCAAAAACGGAAAATAGAGATTAACATGCCGGGCAACCACGCTTGCTTTGGGAAATGAGTTCCAATACTCTTCACACATGGTAAACTTCTCATCGATTAATTTACCAATACATTCCTTGCTAGAAAACATTTGTTTACAAACTTTTTATTTTTTATTTCGTGATTTTTATTAGAGCTGTATAAATTAAGAACGAACAGTGCAATGATGGAAAAAACACCTTAGTACCAATTTTTTCGAACGGATATTTCAATCTTTAACGTTTCAGAGCCTAAATTAACACA
>JACJUY010002412.1:54763-65280 GCA_014220935.1 Platorchestia sp. MABIK | reverse complement strand
TTCCTAGCAGTAATTGGTGACGAAATCGAAGAACAACTAAAAGTGATAACTCTTTTTGCCTCGGTACCTGAAAGCTACTCGACATTTGCTACAGCGCAGCAAACTCAAGATAAAGTACCAAGTATGGAATCTGTCTGTGAAAAATTGATCAACGAAGAAAATAAGATCAATGTGATGTCAGAAAATAAAGTGTTGCTATCTAAATATAAGACAAAACGTAAATGCTTCGAATGCAATAAAACTGGACAACTGAAGAAAAACTGCTATAAGTTTCTAAATAGAATGAAACGTGAGAAACGAAACTCATCTGCAGTTGCAAATGAAGCTGGTGAATGCAATGACAAAATAACATTGTTTGCACATGCATCGGTCATGCAAGACTTTAGAAACTAGGACTGGTTAATTGACAGTATTGCAACTCAGCAAATGTGCAATGACAAGAACTTGTTTGTGAAATTTGAAAAACTCTCCTCGACAATTAAAGTAGAAATTGGTGATTGCAGTTTCATTGAAGCCATTGGCTCTGGTGATGTTCATCTTTCAGTGAAAGCTTCTTTTGGCAAAGTGAAAAACTGTGTTGAAAAGATATGTTACTTGTACCTGAGCTAGCATTCAATTTAATTTCTGTGTCTCAAATGTCAAACTCTGGTTTAGTAGTGACGTTCTCCAACAGCTCTTGTCAGATTTGAAGAGACAATCAACTTCAAGTTTCAGGAAAAAAGAGTGGTAAACTGTATCTGTTGTGGACTGTTATCGCTAATGAAAGTTGTGTTGCCGTTAAATGTGATGACAGAAGTCTGTGGCATTCTAGGTTTTGTTATTTAATTTAGGTAGTGGATTAATTCATTTGATTGGTCTTTGACTGATGATCCCACTGAATGCAAAAATTGTCTTGCTGGAAAAATTAGGCTTCTTCCTTTTGATGTCTCTGATAAAATTAGGAAAACTTTTCCATTTGAATTGATTCATTCTGATGTTTGTGGTTGTATTGAACCCATGTTTTTAGGTGGAGGTAGCTATTTTGTGACGTTCATTGATGATGCTTCCAGATACGTGTGGGTGAATTTTATTAAGAACAAGAGTGATGTGTTCTCTGTATTCAAAAGTTGGAAATCAGTGGTTGAAAAGCATGATTACAAAAAGATCAAAAGCCTGCTCTCTGATAATGGAGGTGAATACTCTTGCAATGAATTTAAATTGTTCTTGCAACAATAAGGCACTGTTCATCAAAAAACTGTTCCAAAAATACCTTTACAAAATGGAGTAGCTAAACGTTTGAATAGGATTCAGTAGAAGCTGCTCTATGAGAAAGTGGTGACAAATCAACTGTCATTTCACCTGGACGAGTCAAATCTACTCCACCGAAATCAATACGCCTATAGAACAAACACTATCACTCAAGACGCTCTGCTCAATATCTCTGAAAAAATAAACAGTGACATCGATCAAAAGAATGTAACACCCTTGCTGCTACTCGATCTCTCTAAAGCGTTCGATAGCGTCGAACATAATAGACATCTACGTAAAATACTGAACTTGGGAGTAGACACGCAATGGTTTGAAAGTTACTTGTCAAATCGATCTCATGCAGTCCGCATAAAAAACGAATTGTCCCCATTTATTCAAAACAATTTTGGTGTTCCCCAAGGATCCATTCTTGGTCCGCTACTGTTTTCTATCTTCATTAATGATTATCCTCCAATGCCTTCTAGCACACGGATCTCAATGTATGCAGATGATGTTCAAATTGCAATAACAAGTTCTGTATCGGAAATACCACAGACGCAAATTAAAGCCGAAACTATACTGACTAGGCTGAAATCATGGTACGACCGAAATGGTCTCAAATTAAATGCTAATAAAATACAATGCATTATTTTTGGATCCAAAGATGCAATTAACAAAACTTCAGATCTTACTCTTGCAGTTGGAAATGATAGAATTAAAGTATCAGAAAAAGTTAAAAATCTGGGTATCTGGTTCGATAGAAACATGTCCTTCAAATCTCATGTTGAGAATACTTGTGACAAAATTTATGGAACTTTAATGTTTTTCCATCGTATAAAGAGTAGGCTAGACGAAAAATCCAGATTATTAGCCATTCAATCCCTGGTGTTATCGCGCATTGACTACTGCAGCCTAGTATGGGGAGACTTACCTCAATACCTTCAAAGGTACTTACAAAAGTGCATGAACTTCGCAGTCAATGTGATATGCAACGGCAATTTCAAAAGAAGTGATCACGTAACTCCTCTCCTTAATAAACTCGGTTGGATTCCTATCCAAGAAAGGCTCCTCATGCAGAGGGCCCAATACGTGTTCACCTCGTTATATCTTCCTCAGAGCAATGCTGAGATAGTGCGTTTCAATCCACCCACTGTAACCAACCAAAAGCCGAACAGAAACAATACTGTCTTAGTCAACTATCGTTCCTCTCACTTAGGGCAGAAGGCTCTGTCCATATCAGGCGCCTTACTGTGGAACAAACTTCCCCTGAGTATTAAAATCCCTCAAAGACCTAGAGAATTTAAAGCCAAAATAACTCGTCATCTCGCGTTTCAAAAATAATTCTTAGTTACAGAACATACTGAATATGTATTGACGAATCTCATTTGCCTGGTATGTCCAATGCTGAATCATCTCCCTCGCTCATTGTCCTATAATTCAAGACATTACACAACAGTTTTTAAGTATGCGTAGGTATTATGATTTGATCGCCTATTCGCTGGGATTTGCAAACATGCTTACTTGCATATGTGTGTACGTACATGAGTGTATGTGCGCATATGGGTGTGCATATGTGCGCATGCACCTGTGTGCACTTGACTAGCAACTAGCATATAAACAATACATACCGCCCTTTTCTTCAATCACAACTTCTAACACTACCCAACACACCATTTCATTTTATTATTGTAAAGCAATCCAAAGCTTAAATGTCTTGTACATGTTAAATGTCATGTTTTCAACACACAAAGTTCATAATCTTCATGAATTAACAAACTCTATTCAAACTAAATAAGCCAGCCGAATATGCATTTAATGTCTTTCCTCTCCGTTTTGTGAAAGCATCAAACTAGACCGTCATGGTACCTATGTGTGTCTATCAATTACAGACATTCTGCACCATATGTCGAAGATAATGTTATTATTATTATTAAAATTTTTTTTTCCTCTCTAATATGAAACCCTTATAGGGCATTCATGTCTTCTTTCTTATTCACGTTCAAAAATGCTCTTGTTTAAGCTAGTGTAATGCAAATTATCATACCATCTCTTACGCTCTAGATTATATTACAACCGCACCTAGGATTATTCTGTACTTGGGAACCGTTGTAGAACAATCGTTTTCATGTTTCTGACTCAGGTATACTGTTTTGTGCCACTACTTTTAGTACAAAAATTTCATAAAATTCATGCCGTGACAAAAGATATTATCTCCGAATCCCTCGATTGGAATGCTAGTTTATACTGACTAGTTTACGCTGATATTTGCGCACATGCTTACTTGTGTATTGGGTGTATGTGTCACTACGTAATACTTCATTTCACTTCATTATTGTAAAGCATTTATAAACATACATATATAAATTTGTTGCGCGATCACCCACAGATGATAAATAAGACGCTTATCAACCAACGATCTTTTCGCTACAATAGTTAGTTAACATCGCTTCGATATTCCATTAGAAATTGTAAGCTGTAACACATACTGAAAAAGTTGTCACGAACTTCCTTTGCTCATTATCTTATATTTCAGTACATCGCACGGCTTTTTTGTAGAACGCATTTGTACTGTGATTGCCTAAATGCGTAGATATGTATTTATGAATGTATGCGTGTTGGGTGTATGTACGTAGGTATGTATGTGCCTGCATATGTGTACATATTTTCATGTACATGTGCACATATGTGTGTACTAGGCTGACAACTGGCATTTTAACTAAAGAGACCGGTCCTTTTTTTCTGTTCACTCAACTTTTAACAATACCTAACTCGTCCTCTCTTTATTATTGTAAAGCATCCATGAAAAAAAAAACTCTTAATTTTTTGTATGATCATCCATTTATCCTTAAATAAAATGCTCAACAAATGAGCGTTATGTTAGAAAAAAATTTAATTAGACATACAAAACTTGTTATTTTTGTGGTCCTCATGCTTATACTTATATTTTTTTCATGCTTCTTTGAAATATTTTTAAACATCTGCCGAAACAAGCAATTCAAATATTACTTCCTGGCGTCATGAATGTCAAAGTTGAATGTCATGTACATGTAAACTGTCAAAAGTATTTTCACCCCACAATGAAAATGCATCGTACATGAAACTGTGTTGTCCCCCATAATTATAATTACATGTATCATCAAATGTAGATTAAGCAACATTAGGAGTACATTACCCTCAATCATTTCTTTTCTACTAGTGACATGGGTATTACAATACTCATGTAAGTGTATCATCTAAGTGTATTAACTTTAAGATACTTTAAAAACCAATGATTGTACTTCTGTACCATCTCTATTGGAAATAAACTGTTTTTCTTTCTTTCTTTCTTATCTATGTATGCTCTTTGAGTCAGGCAAATCTAAATATTTCTGGGGTGAAGCAGTTTCAACTGCTGCCAATGTTAAGAATAGAATTCCAACTGTTAACTTGATTTTAAGTCAAAGCGTTGTTACTTTGTTGGATACAGTTCTGTGACAAAAGGCTATCGCTTGCACGACCCAGAGTTAAAAAGGTGTTCTTGAGTAGAGATGTTGTTTTCCGTGAAAATGAATATGTCCAGTCTCAAGATTCTATTAGGAGAAAGGTTGAAATTCAACCAATATCTAAATCAAGTTACCCCGAGAGTAACACTGAAACTGTCTCTGATGAACTGGGGCAGGGAAATCAAACTTATCTAGAAACTAACCCAAGACAATCTACTAAAATAAGGAAAGAACCTGAACGTTTTGGTGAGTGGGTGTGCGCCTGTAAAAATGATGATGAACCTTGTACTGTGAAAGAGGCGTTGAGTCGCCCAGACGCTGCAAGATTAGCTCTGAAGGAATTATCTGCTCATACAAATCCCGTCTTGTTGCTCAAGGTTTTTCACAAATATTAGGAATCGATTATGAAGAAGCTTTTTCTCCTGTGAATCGTTTTGAAAGTGTTCGAACTGTAATTGCTTTAGCCGCAGTCAACGATTTGAAGATCCATCATATGGATGTAGATTCTGCCTTTCTGAATGGTGAAATTAGAGAAACCATTCATGTCACTCAGCCTGAGGTCTTTGCTGATCCAAGCAAAGAACACCTTGTGTTGTAAATTAAATAAAGCACTGTAGGTCTAAAACAGTCTCCAAAGGTTTGGAACAGTACTTTAGATAACTCTGAAGAAACATGGTTATGCTCAAACTGACAGTGGCTCATGTGTTTATTCTAAAAATGTTGACAGCACATTGAGCATTGTAGCAATCTATGTTGATGACACTATAATTGCTGGCTTTTCAAAGAATGATGTGCATAAAATTAAAGATGTATTTGCGTCTCACTTTAAGACGAAGGATTTAGGAGAGTTTAACTATTTCCTTGGAGTCAAAATTGATCAAGCAAAAAATAAAATCTCTTTGAGTCAATCTGCATTCACAAACTCTTTGCTAAAACGATTTGATTTGGAAAATGCAAAACCTGTGTCCACGCCTGCCGATGTCAATGTATTGGAAAAAGCTAGTGAAACTTCTGAATTGTTCGATCAAAATATTTTTCTTATCTGCTGTTGGTAGCTTATTGTATTCAGCTTGTACAACTAGACCTGAGATCAGCTTTGCAGTTAGCAATGTTGCTCGACGCTGCTCACAGCCCACAAAACAACATTGGTGTCCAGTTAAAAAGTATTTAGATATCTAAAAGGCTCAAACAATTTTGGCACTAGGTATCGCCGAAATAACAAGAACAAATGTGTTGGTTATGCTGATGCTGAATGGACTGGCGACAAAAATGAAAGAAAATCTACTTTGACAACTGTTTTATGTACGGTAGCGGTTTGATTTCATGGCGAACTGACAAGCAAACTTGTATAGCACTCTCGACTGCCGAAGCAGAGTAAATATCATTGGCTGGTGCTGCTCAAGAAGCCGTTTGGTTAAAAGGCTTATTAAAGCAGTTAAACTATGACATAAAGTCTCATGACTCTGTACTAAGATAACCAATCAGCAATATGCTTGTCTAGAGATCCAAAGGACCATCCAAAAATGAAGCATGTTAGTATCAAATACCATTTCATTCGAAATATGATTAATCAAAAGGAAATTATTCTAAAATATTGTCCTACGTCCGATAACCTTGCGAACCTATTTACAAAGCCATTGACTGCTGTAAGATTTACTAAACTTAGAGAAATGATAGGAGTCTCTGATGTTCAAAAGCACTCAAATTGAGGTGGAATGGTAAAGATACACCTTGAGTGTTCTTTCTGTTTCTCTTGTTTTCAGCTATTCACTGTTCCAGACGTTTCTCTGGGAGCAACGAACGAACTAGTTCTTTAATTTGTACAACTGCTTCCATGTATGAAATCATAGTAGTTAGTCTTTACTTATTTTCTGCGAGGAATGTTTGTTGTTACGAGTAAAATGTGATGTTTCATTATAATACTTACATTAGTAAATCTACAAGCGTTCCTGGAATGTTCTAGAACTTCGATGTCTAGGCTTAGTGCGCACTAGTTAGCACGGTATACATAAAGGAGGTAGCGGCAAACCAGTCTTTCAAAGAATCGAGTAGTGTGGAGGGGACGTCATGGAAACGGACCAATAGCAGCGCTAAAATCTGGCAACGTTGCTAGCCCGAAATCTGGCACCACTGTTAGCCCAACGAGTTCATGAATCGGGTACGACATCACAAACTTTCCGCGTCATTCAAAGTGTTCACGCGTCGAGGAGGTCGCAATGTCGCCGCTGCCTCGAATTAGAATTAAAAAGTGTTCTTTTATTGGGTGCGAAAGTAATTCTAAAAACCAACCAGACTAACGATATTTCCAATATCCATGTGTTAATTTTAAAGAATGGATTACAGCGAGTGGAAACGTCTAGTTAAATGATCTAAGTAAGTCAAATTTCAAAATGACGGACTTCTGAAGAATCCTTTCGCCATTCAAGACGCACTTGCCATTAAAAAGTAGTGTTGTGCCGTTGCCTTATAATCACGGGCTTGCAGACCTTGAAGGTAAGATATTTAAAATGTATTTGAATTCAATGTAGAAAATATGGTTTTTGACTGATCTTTGCACTTGGAGATGCATTTCTTTATGAAATCTTTGAAACCAAATGCCGGTTCTGTTGGAAAATGCTATTTACTCGCCTCGAATTTAAAATACAGAGCAAAGAAAAATAAGTATGGAATTAGAATGTACTACAATTCAATATTTATTAATGACATCCTGTTTATTTTTAAATTTTGTAGACTAATTTTTCATGAGCTTTTCATTCCAAAATGGTAACAAATTATGGTAGCAGAGTGCCATCTGCTTTAAAAGTACTATGTAAATTTTGTCTGTTAATTTATTAGCAAGTAGGATGTGATGACAAATTATAATGGGTTCATAATAAAAATTATATTGGTAATGTAAAAAATTTTGTTTTCACTTTTAGATCCAAATTAGCAAGGAGCAAACTGTAAGCCAACAGTGTTCAGGATGAAAGCTAGTTTGGATTGCCACTCTATGAAACTTGTATTTAGTGTGCTGAATGTAGCTTAACAATAGATTTTTTTGGTTGTGTAGTCTATCTCGTTTAAAACTTTCAGATAAATCTAAATGATTTCCTACTTTGCACTTAAATGTTGAGTGTTTACAAGAGAGATGCAAAACCTTGTCTATAATTTTTCTACAGGCAATGCTTGTTTTGGTCAATTCAAAATTTAATGTGCTCACAGAATGTGCCCTAGAATCACTAAAGGAACACATTTAAGAACAATTTACATGAATGACGTTTTGCTACTGATGCTTAATTTTTGAGTTATTCAACTTTGAAGTCATAAAAACATTGGGTAAATGTGTAGCGTTTGATAATAATAGATTTTTGAATTTTTGGTGTCAAAACATAATTGATAAGATTGAAATAAACAAGTCTTTTCAATGCACTTTTCGTCGCAAATGACTATTTTACGAGTTATAGCGGTATCTTACTTATCGCAATTGCATTGTTGCAAGCGCGGGAAAAGCTCGCTCGATTGTTCGAGCGTGTCGAAAGGATGAGTCCATTTCAGTGTTGCCATGAAACACTCAATGAATTTCTTTCCGCTTCAAAGACCAGAGTTGGGGTCAGTAATTTACTGCTATAACTCGTTAAATANCCTGATAATCACGGGCTTGCAGACCTTGAAGGTAAGATATTTAAAATGCATTTGAATTCAATGTAGAAAATATGGTTTTTGGCTGATCTTTGCACTTGGCGATGCATTTCTTAATGAAATCTTTGAAACCAAATGCCGGTTCTATTGGAAAATGCTATTTACTCGCCTCGAATTTGAAATACAGAGCAAAGAAAAATAAGTATGGAATTATAATGTACTACAATTCAATATTTATTAATGACATCCTGTTTATTTTTAAATTTTGTAGACTAATTTTTCATGAGCTTTTCATTCCAAAATGGTAACAAAATATGGTAGCAGAGTGCCATATGCTTTAAAAGTACTATGTAAATTTTGTCTGTTAATTTATTAGCAAGTAGGATGTGATGACAAATTTTAATGGGTTCATAATAAAACTATATTGGTACTGTAAAAAATTTTGTTTTCACTTTTAGATCCAAATTAGCAAGGAGCAAACTGTAAGCCAACAGTGTTCAGGATGAAAGCTAGTTTGGATTGCCACTCTATGAAACTTGTATTTAGTGTGCTGAATGTAGCTTAACAATAGATTTTATTGGTTGTGTAGACTATCTCATTTAAAACTTTCAGATAAATTAAAATGATTTCCTACTTTGCACCTAAATGTTGAGTGTTTACAAGAGAGATGCAAAACCTTGTCTATGATTATTCTACAGACAATGCTAGTTTTGGTCAATTCAAAATTTAATGTGCTCACAGAATGTGCCCTAGAATCACTAAAGGAACACATTTAAGAACAAATTACATGAATGATATTTTGCTTGCTGATGCATAATTTTTGAGTCATTCAACTTTGAAGTCATAAAAACATTGGGTAAATGTGTAGCGTTTGATAATAATAGATTTTTGAATTTTTGGTGTCAAAACATAGTTGATAAGATTGAAATAAACAAGTTTTTTTTAATGCACTTTTCGTCGCAAATGACTATTTTATGAGTTATAGCGGTATCTTACTTATCGCAATTGCATTGTTGCAAGCGCGGGAAAAGCTCGCTCTATTGTTCGAGCGCGTCGAAAGGAAGAGTCCATTTCAGTGTTGCCATAAAACACTCAATGAATTTCTTTCCGCTTCAAAGACCAGAGTTGGGGTCAGTAATTTACTGCTATAACTCGTTAAATACTCATTTGCGACGGAAAGTGCATAGAAAAAACTTGTTTTTTTTATCTTATTAACCATGTTTAGGCACCAAAAATTTGAAATTCAATTATTACGAAACGCTACACATTAACTAAACATTGTTTATGAAAGTGAAGAAACCAACAAACCTAAACTAACCTGAAATAACTTAACTTAGCCATGCCAAGGTAGATGTTCTCCCGCTAAGAATCTGCGCGTGTTCCAACAATGCGGTGAGAACGCTTTCAACTCTATAATGAAATTCTTACCTGAATGTTATTAATGTTTTATCTAAAAAATTACGCATTAGCAAGCAAAAAATGTTGTTCCTTTTAAACGTCTTTAAATGTGTTCGTATATCAATTTTTGAGAAAATTTTTTTTAAAATCTTTGAGTGCATTCAAGTAAAAATATATCCTAATTTTTCATAGCCATTTTTTTTGCAATTAACATAGGGCAAAGCTTCCCATTTATGGTTTTCCAATTGCTATTATCAATATCAGATATAAGGTGCAAATTAATGTTGCTCTTCATAATTTTATTAATGTGTGAGTGCATTAAAAATAAATGAAACAACAAGCCCTGCTTAGAAAATTATGTCTAATGTCTGTCTCAATAATTATACAGAGTGTCTTCTAGGCAGTAAAGTAGACAAATTTAAAAAATAGTAAAAAAGCTGGTGAAAAAAGTAGGTTGGGCTGTTTAAGGGTACAAAAATACAAAATTTTAAAGAACTTATATTTCATTTCCTGTAAATGTACAATCCCTTTTAATTTCATTATTTTGAGCCTAAATATACTAAAAAATATTAAAGTAAATGAACATAGGCTACAGAATCCAGTGCAGACACCTGGTAAAACTAGTTTTGCACATGATAAGGCATGAAGCACCGAACGCATAATACAACTTTACATTTGTAGCAACCCTGGGAAAGATGCGATTTGCAATTTTCAAATGCACATATCCAAGCTTGTTTCTTTAGAGGTACAATATATTGTCCAAAGTTGTCATATCAAACATCAGATATCACT
>JACJUY010002412.1:29300-50261 GCA_014220935.1 Platorchestia sp. MABIK | reverse complement strand
TTTGTGATGTCGTACCCGATTCATGAACTCGTTGGGCTAACAGTGGTGCCAGATTTCGGGCTAGCAACATTGCCAGATTTTAGCGCTGCTATTGGTCCGTTTCCATGACGTCCCCTCCACACCACTGGATTCTTTGAAAGACTGGTTTGCCGCTACCTCCTTTATGTATACCGTGGCTTCTGCACTTGGCTATATAGCCTCATAATTCTAAAGTCACAGTTACTTTGCTAAATGACACCAAGAACCCTGAGGAAAGTTTTCTCCTTTATGCTCTGCCCTTGGGATGTCTTAAATCTGAATGTTAGATTTGAGTGGTTTCCATACCTCAGTACTTCAAATTTACCGACGTTGAAGCTCATATTTTCAGTTGCCCAGATGTAGAAGATCCTTTCGAGGTCCATCTGCAAGCCTTCACAGTCATCCATTCGGGCTACCTCAGCCGGTAATCTAGCATCGTCTGCAAACTAAGATACCCAGGAATACTCTAACCAACCTTATATATCCACTACATGAATAAAAACGAGTACTAGACCCAGGATCGAACACTGAGAGACTCCGCTCTCGACTCTGGAGAAAGGAGAGAGACATCCATCATATAATTCAGCTTGCCTTTTGTTGAAAAAAGCCGTATGTCCATTTCATGAGATTGTCACCGATCACAATTCCCAGGAGCTTACGAAGCAGAACTCTGAGATCCCCCTCGTCGAATGCCTTGGACAAGTCGAGATAGATCATATTATCCACGGCTCATCCCTAAGCAAGAGCCCCTACATAACACTGGTCTGTATGGAAATCGCCCCTGACACAATATCTGCTCGCCATAGCCGTGTGTGTATAGGATCTGACTCCGTGCGGGGAGACCCGGGTTCGAGTCTCGGCGCTGTTGGCGATTTTCTCTGTTGGGTCTAGGAGAAAAATTCTAAGCACAAGGCCCCACTCTCCCCAGGTGTCTGAAATGGGTACCGGTCTTGACCGGGGGAAAGCGTCATGGCGTCCTGGTGTTAGTTATAAGGCATTTGAAAAACCAATGTAAAAGGTGATATGTATCATGCTTCAATTGGAAATAAAGCATCCGTAGATGCCGATGTTTGTTTGTTTGTTTATTCTCATGTAAAATTACCTCCTAAATCCTAATTGAAAACTGTTTTCCTCCATCACCTATCGTTTTCGGATGATCTCTTTCTTTCACCCATCTTTATCACTTTTCGATAATTTGGAGGGATGAAAAGGATTGTTCAAGTCATTACAGTTCTTCTTGGGTGCTAGAGAGGTGAAAAATTCTAAAACGTGAACAGCTTTAGAGCAAGAAGGTAGATGTAGGGGAGAAGAAATTTTCGCTCTTGAATTGTAAAAAAATAGTAGGAGATGGTAGATTTTTTGTTGTTTTATCGTAATTGATTCATTTATTTTCTACATATTCCTATTTAATATTCATTATTTTTATGTTTACGTATTCATTTCTGAGGAGGGCTTACAGCCCCCTCGTCCTTTTTTAATACACCCCAAAAAATAACAATATGAAGCAATAGATAGCGACAAAATAACAATAGATAGCGACAATAATCTCAAAATATTCCATCATGTATACACTGAAATGAATTTTTGCTTCTCTAAGTGTCTCATGGCTGTTTAGGTGTCTCATAGGTAGCCAGAACATCTCAAACAGAGAGCTGTTGTCTCATCGGAAGTGTGACTCCTCGATGTTCGTCAAGTGTGGCAAAGCAAGGTGTTGTTCGTTCGTTCGCAAAAAAATGTCATAACGTGCGATAACAAAGCACTTACTACTATAACAAATGCAGTTTGTGTGTATCCTGATCAATGTTTCATACTACCTATGTTTTATCAGCAATGTTATTGTAGTAGCTCAGTCACCCCTCAACTCTGACTCTAGTCATTCAAGTGTTCAGTAAATGTAAGATGTACCGTTTCAATTTCTGTTCACTAACGTTCCGATTTTCTAATTTAAGTTTTACACTAAAACACTTAAGAAGAAACTAATTGAGAACCGCTACCGCACGTGCTCTTATGGAACCACACGGAGGAGGTAGTATCAACTGGTTATGCAACTGGTGGCCCCAGGAACATCTGCCGCTGCTCTCCAGTAGGTTCACCTACATTTGGTGTCACCGGCAGCATCTGCCACTGCTCTCCAGAAAATTCGAGAAGGTTTCTAGCAAACAGTGAAACTGCAGGTTATAGGAGCGTCAATATCTGTGAAGTTTTCTGTGAGACACCAATAATCTCATCTACAAAACATATCTTTTTCACAATCACGCTTTTAAGATTATTGAATGTCGAAAATTCAATGTATTTTTTTATGAACTGAATACTCTTCACTAAAGTTTCAATTAGCACATCTCTAACGCATAATCTTATTTATCCTAAATCAACTCATCATTTCTTTTTCTACATTCACGATTTTGTCCATCAGTGTTCTACTATTCACTTTGGTAATTGCACAGAATATCATTGTTTCTTTAAACATTCATGTATACTGGATTATTACTAATGTTGCTTCCTATATACTGTTAGATATGAAAGTCAAATAACTTTACCTAAACCCACAGGTATAATATCTGAAAAAAATCAGTGTGCATTACTCAACCATATTAGAAACGAAGGCTGGTCGGGCTACATCTGAATCAGCCAGGCCGCGACTACGGAGTACGAGAAGTGAAGGATTGTAAAATTTAAGCAAGATGCAGATTGTCATTGTTATTAAACTTCTCAGCTCCGCTGTCCGGGCAGTGAGTAATGGGGCGCCCGTGTTAACGAAATGGACTCCTTTAAGGTTGAAAACCTTTCATTATAAAGTGTATGGCAACATTTGTCACCTAGGCGTAAGCTAAATCGATTTTCAACTTCTCAGTTGAATTCATGAAAGCAGCGTGTGCGTGAAATATTATTAGTAGGTTGTTTATTGGATAGTCTTGTTTAAACTTCTAAACTTTGTTTCAAACGTATAATTGGAAAGATTTCATAATTTATTTCAGTGCATTTTTCTTTGTTCCAGATTAGGTAAATTAACCATTAAAATTCCACTTACTTTATAGTTTCGTTTGTATAGTTTCAACCCGTTAGAATCCCTGTTTTAGGATTTCGGTTTGCGGACGAAATTGGATTTAAACCTTATTATCCTGCCTGGCTTGTCTTAAAACGGACTTGACTCCCCACACAAGCATACTACAAGGTAACAGTCCAACGAGTCTCATTTTTGTTTATATTTACCACAGCATTAGTCCTATTTCTTCCAAAACCATTAATCCAGTTAATATTACACTCACACCGACATCAGTCCGTATCACTGCAGTGTCTCAACGATGAGACACTGCAGAATTTTTAATGAGACACTGGAGCATATCTAAATCGGGCCTGGAGACACTGGGTTGCATCCTAATTTTGAGTGTCCCATTGATGATGCATCTGCGTGTCTCGGTTTTGGGACAAACGTCACATGCACCTAAATGTTTCAAAATAGGGCTATTATTTATAATAGTGCAACCATAATAAATGAATAAATATAACAACATTTCACGCTGGCGCTCTCAATACCAGTCGGGCACAGGTTTGCACTGGAATTTGTATATTAGTCCAGCACTATAACCGTTATCGTTCTTCAGTTCATCTCCAGCGATCGTTTAAGGAGACTTGTCGTGGTTCTAGGCATGGATTCTGTGTTTCCAAGTGGTTTAAATTGTGCAAAACGGTAGAATTTGGTTTACTTCGGTTTTTCTAAGTGAATTACAGTGCATGATCGTGAGTTGTGATTAAAATCGAGCATTGTTTTACTGTTTAATTACGCCACGTAGGTGTAAAGATCATCCCGACAGCATCAACTATGTTTGCGGGAAATTGACTTTAAAAACTCATCGAAAACTCTTTTCTCCGCTGCATAAAGCTCCTGACATATTTTACTTTGATTGTCAATTTGGCGATCAGGACATGGATTATACTCTAAAAGTTTACTGCACTAGTTGTTGCAGCAGCTTGACCAAATGGCTCAAAGGTACGCGTAAGTCACTGCTATTTGCTGTTCCCATGGTTTGGCGCGAACCTCGCTGTAATCTCACAGACTGTTACTTTTGTATGACTTACACTGTCGGGTTCTCTAGCAAAAGTAAGCATGAAATTCTTTATCTGCTTCAGAAATCAACCGTATGTGCAAATCAATTTTTTTCAAAAATGTGCATTTTTAAATTTTAATATATTATTTCTGTTATTATTTTCAGAGTTAACAGTTTTCGATAAATTACATAAATTTCTAGATATTTTAAAGCCCCATTGATTGATATTATTGCCATTCTCGTACCCCCAAAATTGTGGGATAAGTAACATTTCAAACGTCAACAAATGAAAATGGTCCGAAGAGCCTGACAAACTCGTCACCTGATCGTGTAACAACGTAAGTTATAGGCCTTCAGCAAGCTGTAGCAGACAAATGAACACTCTTACAAAGCGGTGATGCATATTTTTAGATTTAAAAAAATCTCTATATGATGAGCTAAAAAACGAAAATTGATGATTTTTGGATTTTAGGGTCAGCCGGTCACTATCCTAATTGGCTAGCCTTTCGTAAACTGTCGCAAACGAAAGAACACACAAAGAATAGAAGCATATCGTTAGATTCGTGATAAAATACCCTATAACACGAGCCAAAAAATAGAGAATGGATAATATTTAGGATTATGACCCAGAGTGCCTCCTTAGACCTAAGATTTAATATCGATAAGACAAAATACATTTAATTCTCACACAAAAGAAATGCACATATCTCTTCCACGCATTAAAATTGATGATGGTGAAATTAAAGAAACCAGTTCCAAGTTTCTGGGGAATATTATTTATAAACGTCTGATCTTCAATGAACAAATTGCACCCACCATAGCTAAATTATCAAAATCCGTTGTTATCCTCAATAAAGTGAAAAATGTATTGCCTGACGAAGCTTTGAAAATACTTCACCGAAAGCCCATGTGACCATATTCACATTTAGAAGGAATAGGAGCATGGCACGGAACTGATAAAAATAAAATGAATTTGCTCTTTGAGCTGCAAAAAAGACATTCGACCGGTAAGAAAATTAGAATTTATTGCTCGCACAAATGATTCATTTGAGTATTTTAAAATACTTGTGCTTCTGAATCTCTAAAAGCTCTTTATATGTGATTTCATTTATAAAATATTGACTAATGATGGCTAATGCACAAACTGGCCATCATGACCATTTAATTTGCAATAGAACTAACTTAATATACTTCCTTATTATTCAAAAGCTCGGTCACAATACAGCATCGTCTTCATTGGAACCAAGACTTGAAATTACAGCTGTGCTGAGATTCATGGAAACAGTTCATCAAAGCTTTCAAAGAGGGTCTTGAATTACTTTTTCTATAGGAATATTAATCGCATAATGTAATTAAGTCGAATTTTTCCTGCAATATGGCTCTTCCTGGTAAGGTAATTTGCTTCGATTAATGAAATAGATCTTAAATCTGTTTTCAAGTCCTTTCTAGAATATACCGTTCATATTTAGCCCGTATAAACTATTATTGTAAAATTAAGCATCGTCCTTTGTTGGTCAGATTAGTTCGTAACCACTTTAAGTGAATTAAGTTAAACATAATTGTACAGTATAGAATAGCGTTGATGATAGGATGCCCTAGATATCATTGAAATTATTCGGGCTCATAAGAAGCTATACTCAAATCGTCAATAATACTGTACTAGACCTAAGAAACAATTTTACTGTATCGCTTGTTGTGAATGAATTATTAACTACGGCATCCGACCTTTTTGTTTATGACATTGGCCAAACTTGTCGCCTGGTCTGGGTAGATAAACTCAACCAGCGGTGATGCGAGGAAAAGGTAACCGATAATTAAAATACAGCAGCGAAAACCTACGTTGTTAGTGTGTGCTTTTTCGTTTTTTTTATATAAGTGGAAAGGTGCAAAACCAAAGTCGTCAGCGCAAATAGCATACAAAAAATCGATCACAAAACGAATATAGAAAACAGAACTATGGTGCTGATCTTAACAATACGGCGTGTTTTGAGCAAAGTAGATAGGTTTGACGGATAATCAACAAATGTACGAAAAAACTACTTCTGTGTGGGACCAAAGCGATTAAATAAACTCAGGAAAGTTAACAGATATCTGTCTCCCAGATATTGAACAAACTCGAATACTTTCAATGGAAATTTAATCCACTTCTAAAATAGAAAACAGCTTCGTTTGGAATCTTTTCTTCAATTTTGAGGCCTTAAACATGCACTTCAGGTTTCCGAAGTTTCGTTCACTGAAAAAATATTGCATTTCATTCGATTTTTTCTTCATGTTATAACTCATGTTGATAAACTATTTTTTCAAATGTTATTCGTACTAATGAGATTTTGCTTATTCCTTACTTTTCTGGGTAAAATGTCTAACAAACATCACTGTCGTAAAACAATTTCAATAAAGACACTGCATTTTCTCGGTGTGATCGATTTGTCATTTAGTTTGCCTTGCAGTTTGTCAATAGTTGAATACAAAAGATTTTAGTTTAAAAGTGAATATGGATTGTTTCGTACTTTTTCATGTTTTTCAACAATTGGAGTATTTTGTTGGATAAATTGACAGCTCTAATGAATTTATGATAACTTTTTAATTTTATCATCATAACCTGATCTAACCTGACGACCTAACGTAACCAAAGCTAACGTGAATAAATTAACACTTATTTGTACCGGAACTCTGTCAGCATGAGGGTCCCAAGTTTCTTCCAAGATTATTTTAAAGTTTATGCATAATTTTCTTCTCTTTCGACGTTGTAGAGGTTTTTTCAGAAATAGAGGATGAAAGAGAGGGTGAATGGTGAAGTCCCTCTTAATAAAAACGTAGAGGAAACGGAAGTAAATCGTGTTAGCACTTTGAAGTCAAGTCATCGCCCAAGCACTTTGATAATTATTTAAAAAATATATTGGGTTGGCCAAAAAGTTCGTTCGGTTTTGAATGTCATACTTACGCCCTACTAGAATTTCTTTTATGTTCTTATTTTCTAAATCCTGTTTTCGTTACAACGAGCACGTTTACGTCCGTGTGCAATAAGCCTCTAACAAGAGAAGTTCTGACATTTTTGCTTGCATTCGAGCCCATGAAATGGTGGTCCAAGCAGAAAAACAGATTTCTAATGCTTTTTTAACTTCAGAAAGAAAAGAAAACAACAGTTACTTGCACAAACATATGACATGTGTATGGGTAGTTTCTGTTGCTTTCCTTCCTTTCAAAAGTAAACAGCATTATACTATCAGTAGTGCTCTGCTTGGTCTACCATTTCAGGGGCTCGGATGCAAGCAAAAATGCTAGAACTTCTCTACGTTGAGGCCTATTGCACACTGACGTAAACACCCTCGTTGTAACGAATACAGGATTCAGAGAACAAGAATAAAAAATAATCTTTAGGAGGCCGGAAAGATGACATTCAAAAACGAACGAACTTTTTGGCCGACCCAATGATTGTGATCAGTCAGAAAAGACAAGGCCTTCAGCCTAGAATATTTGGCACTCCCAAATGCTGCATTATGTAGAGCAGAAGGCTCTTACCTGTTGATGATCAGTAAATACAACCGTTCAACAAATTTACACATATTCTTGAAGTCATGATAAATTCTCATCGAATTTTTAATTTGAGTAGCGATTTTGATAGCAATCGTAATGCTATACTCAATTTTAGAGACATTGTTGATATGGTCATAGTTTGTTATTTTCATTGGAATACTACTTAGGCAAGGAGTCATGCTTATCACGTTGACATGCAGGTAAATTTACGTGCATTTCAACCATTATATATCGGCTTCACTGTATCTTTAATCTAAATGGACCCTAGGACCCAATCCCAATTTTTGTTGTACGATCCTATAAAATCATATATTTTTCTGCTCAACGTATGCAATGATACGTCAACAAATTAAGATTTATTTTACATGTTTTTAAAATATATGTATTTGCCATTTTTGGCAACACCATCTTCAAATTGGCTTCGCATGTCATTAGCAGCTTCATAAGGCAACTCATAGTGAAAATTGTTTAATGTACGGAGAAGAGATAATTTTGAATTTTAAACGGAATGGTTAACTGAACTTTCAAACTTATTCTTGACTCGAGTATCACTAATACTGAGGAGGTAATGTAATGGAAATCTGGAACACAAGCAGCCCACATGCACATTTATTTCAACTAACATCGAGGCAAATTGTCTGTACCTCAAACTTGGGTAACATTCTCGACTTAAGAAATAGCCCCATTCAGGAGAAAGATTCACAGTTCACCAATAACATACCGCATGGAAACAGAATCAAACATATGCTTCAGAATTCCGTTAAAAATATTCGCTTAGATTTTTTAATCAGGCCTCCTAAAAATGGGCAAGGAAAATGACGAGGGAAATGTCACCCAATTCATGGCAGATGTTGGTGTCATGGTGCGACAAACTTTCTTTGAATCAGTGGAAATTGCGGAAGCTATCATTCTTACAACAGAATCATTGTGTAAGTTGCGAGTCATTTCAACTGAAGACAACCTCTCATCTAACTAGACGATTTTCCCTACAGGGCTTTATTTCATATCATTCAACGAAAATTTTCATCTATCCCATCTTTTCCGCATTTGAGTGTCGGTGAAAATATACTTTTTTTAAAAGGCGAAGGAAAACATTCGCGAATCTTCATTGGCAATCTCACATCTGATTCAGGGTCAAGTTTCACAATGTTTTGTAGTCTTCCTTAAGAACCTACACGGATAGCGCAAGATCCGCTCTCGATTTGGTTCATAGTGATCGAGGTCTTCGACTTTGAGGTAGATCCTCGAAGTCTGTTCGCTTTTATACCTCGTGATTGTGCACCAAACCGTTTATCTTGTGACCCAAAAATTCTTCGCAATCTTGGAGTTATGGATTCAGTACGATGATTATCAACTATCATTTCACGTTCTGCCAATAACCTTACTGGAAGTAAAATTTGATTAAGCGAAAATACAGTATTGGTAGTGACTATTTTAAGGAGTCTAGCTGTCGATTAAAAAAATTATTTATTGAATGATCCGTAATACAATGAATTATTCGTGAAGGATTAGCATACATTTGCTCCACTCTGTATATTATTGACATGTATAGAGAGGTGAAAGAAGTATTCATGCAGTTGAAGAAATTCATTTAATAGTGGTGCCTAAAGGTATTAAACCGTGAAATTTCCTCACCATGAAAGTATCCATCAGCAAGCATCACTCAGGATTGGATGTTTAATATTTCTTTGAATAACAACAAAATAATGACTAATATGAAATTATACTGAAAAAGCATTTGAACTGATTTTAACAAGTTTGCAAGACAGCTAGAAATGCTATAAATTTCTGGAAACCAAAATGAGGTGAGAAATTATTTTATCAGTGTATTTAGGGATATTTTTAGTTCAGAAGCCTGTTTAAAAATAGTCAGGTGCTTCAGCTAAGAGAGGAATCAGAAGATCTGAAATATCGTATTATTTCTGCACACGGTGGAAAAGTGAGCTATCGTAATATTTTTAAGAATATGAACATTTCTCTAGACACTGTAGATGAAATTGTAAAGGAATCGAAGGTGATTGGGACCGAGGAAAATATTCCATGATATCATGTACCCCTAAAAATTTTAGCGTGAAGTTCACACAAGGTGGTAACGTGGGAAAAAATGAACTTACGAAAAATCTCAGTTATGCTGAAACTCATGTCGGTATCAGAAGAATCATACTGAAGTAATGAGCTTCATCGAGAGATGAAATCATGATCAACTTGCGAGACCCCATTTATGAAGAGCGACATTTAAAACAAATGGAACAGCTTTTACTCTTAAAAGCATCCTAAGTAAGGAACATGATGGCGGGAGCCTTATGGTATAGGGTTTATTTGCTTTTAGTGGAATAGGACTCTTGCAAATAACAGAAGGAACTGCACATAAATTCAGGTATCGTACAATTATTCATGGGTATAATACGTAAAAATGTGCAGAAAAGTTGGCTTCTAGGTTTATACGCCTGTTTAAGTATGAAAATGGTCATACAGATACCGATAGAGCGTGAGTGCTTCCAAAGTTACAAAATCAAGGTTAAGGAAGTAACTCAATGTCAGACCTTCACAAAAACGACCAATCAAGCTTAGTAAACCGAAGGTGTTATGCAAGAAAGAATGGGCTAAACATTTTATTTAAAATTTAAAAGGACTCTGAAAAAACTTACGGAATCAGCTCAAGAGTGGTCATTGAAAAATTAATTTACTGCAACTGCATACTGAAAAATTTGTTTTCATTTGTTCCAGTGCTTCATTCGCTACATATTTTGTTCAGTTGTATAAAAAATCTATAAGCGCAACAAATATTCTCTTTCATTGTCTGATATGTTTGCTGGTGTGAATCATGCACTTTGTGTGGCACCATAATTATGTGAGGTCAATTTTTGCGTCCAAAAACTTGTTTTGCTTCAGTGTATATATATCGCATCATGGTTAATGTAAAAAAAAATTTTCGAGCATATTGCACTGTGTCAATATAATGTTAGACTAGGTGGACGGTAAACAGGGCTCACTGCAGATCGAGATGTGCTCTTGTAGTTTCCCTCGCGCTCAAACGACATCAGTATTGCTGAAATTCACAAGTGGCAAGTTAGTAAGGCTCTATGTCTGTCACCAAAGTTAGTTTAGTAAGATTTCAAAATGATGGGGAGTAAAATTCAAAAAATTTATGGTTGTTTGCAAAAGACCTGGGTGTAGAAAGTTACTTTCATAGAGTAATCGGCTGCAAGTGAGGGTCGGCTTCAAGTGTGTGTAATCGGCTTCAAGACATATTTTTTTTTGAACAGTTAATACTGCATAATTCGCACGTGTCAATGTTATTCCCGTTATGTACATTCGGTCAAACAAATCATACTTAACACGTTTGTCACGTATGATTCTTCAAGATTCTCTCAAATCGTACAAGTCTCTTCGAGGTGTTTCTATGTATGAGTTAATTAACGGTTAATTTATCACATCAGCACTTCAAAGTAGGAGGCGTATTTACTATCTTTTTCCTAGGTGCAATACAAAAGCAATTTTGTTGACTGCACTGTAAACATTTTTGTCGACTTCAGGACTTCGAAGAAGAATGCTAACTAAATGGAGTTCAAGACCGTCTAAGAATCCAAGTTGTCATCTCCACTGTTTGGATAACAACCTGCTCAGTTTTTCTTCACCACATTATTTTCAAGGTCACGTGAACGATACTGCAGTAAAAACTGTAGCTGCTGATCCAATTCGCAAACCAATTTTATATGATTAAATTGTACAATTGATTGAAAAAATTTATTTTGAGATGAGAGTTAAAGCGCAGCATGTTGTACTCGATAAGCAGAATAATGTGGAGGTTCCAAAGCTGCTCCAATGTAGACACCTCAGATTCGTCTCCCACGAGTCTCTTAGACAGGATCTTATAAAACTTATGTAACCCGTGCTGGCTGTGTGATGAAACGATCATTTGCTCCTTTTATCTCTATTCCGCGCCTACATGGAAGCAACTTAAAGAAACCCCTAAGCCCTCTCCGGAATTGCTCTCGCATCGAGTCTGTAAAACTCAATTTCTTTGAAGTCTGTAATGGATCACTTTAGCAAAGGTTGGAAAGTCGGAGGTCTTTCACTTTAGGGAATCTAATTTCCAAGCTTTCTTATCGAACCATCTCTGGCGTCTCTTCGTGGTGCTTCTATTTCTGCAGAAATTTGAACGGCAATTTATCAGATTACTGGGGAAAATAAGAAACACATTCCCTTTTTCTTTTTTAGTTGCAATAGGATAGTATTTTTCATTTGAGATATTACTATACACTGTCTGTATTCTGTGTGCATTTCAAAATGCATTTTAAAATTCAGTACGGGATTGCTTGAGAAATGCTTGAGATAATTTTCTTGCTTTTCGTCAATGCAGTAACTTTTTTCAGGAACCCCAATTCCCACCCGGCTGAAATTCTGTTGAAAAATATACACCTTTGACGAAATTCATTCATCAAAGCCGAGCCACTCAGCAGCGTATGTCTCAATGGAGGGCTCGAATTTTATAGTCAGCTCTTTTGTTTGGCGTACTCCGCCTCACTCTCCCACCTCTTTCCGCTAATGCAACAACTCGGCACCGACTTGAAGATTTTCCCACAAGGCAAGAACATTCTTCGGCGGCAGATTTTCGCTCACAATGTGAAGAATGGAAGTTACTTTTCGAAGGCCAACTTATGAGCGTATTTCTTATTCTCGGAGAGTTTGTGGTTGGAAAGAGGGAACGGGGTGTCATTGCATTCGAAAAGAAACTTGCCAGTAGAGACCCAAACGAAGTTGGTCGATAAAAGTGCAAATGGATTGGCAATTGGAATGAAAGCTTGTAAGGCACTCACGGTCTGAGAGTGTCGGACAGCGTGTCTTAATTCCAGCGTCGATAGCGTCTGAAAGACGCAAATGGTTCCTCTTTCTTTCGGAAGCTTCAGCTTTCTCTTCAATTTCTGGTGAAAACACTGAAATTTCACGGACTGAAATTCTATACGAGAGGTTTTTAGAAAATTATTTTTTGATATCTAAGAGTTGGTTACCGGCAGTACTTTTTTCAGGACACGAAATTGTAGACGAATCGATATGAGTGATAACATTACTGCCAAATTATTTTCATTATTTCAGTGAACGGAAGCTGATGGAGATGTGATAAGAAAAGAGTATTACATGATACATTATTTAGGCTTGAACCAACAAAATGAATAGCACTTAGCAATTTGAGAAAGTGGCTGTGTGGTCATGGAAAGTGTATTGTTTCCTATACTTTTGTGTAATGTGATTTAGGACTATCACGGTAATGAATGCACTTCCTTCCAGTTCACTGACTGAAGAAAATGTACACAGAACAGAGTAGCGAGAATGTTTTTGCAATTAGTCACAAATCTCACATCGAAAAGTACGAAATTCCCCCTAAAATGGAACAAACTTCAAAAAATAATATATTTAAATACTGCCTATCAAAGACTGTTTCAAAAATACAATACTATGGATTCGGCCTCACGTTTTATCGTTCTGGATCGAATGATTTTCACACATTAGCGCTTTAGACTGGTTAATGATCCAAAATTGACATCGATAAGCTGTGAACCCAAACCCAGGCACAAAGCTTTAGAAGAGATGCGGTAATTTTATTTAATTGAAGAGGTGAAGGTGACGGTTGTACGCAAACAGTATGTCACTCTGTTTGATTTTACTATATGAAATTGGTTAGTTTTTAAGTTTATTACGCTGTACAAACATTTCCAACTTATTTCTGTTCTGGCATTTGTTTCAACTTGAATTATTCTACAGCCAGTTCACAATAACAAATTTGAAAACCGTTTTATTTCTAATTGTCTTGCTCACTGAGATCTTATTTGAAAATCTTTCATCTCCCAGGGAATTTTTCATAAACTTTGCGTGAAAATGAGCATTCGGAAAGTCCGAGTAGGAAGCCGAAACAAAACTCGTTGAAAAACTATACTATTCATATGAAATTGTATCTTAAAAAGGGCTGCAAGTCTAATCAAACGTATATATATTGTAAAACATAATAAAATAACACATTCTCATGAAGTTGTAACAAAATAAGTAATTCCAACCAAAATATAACACTTTAGGAACAGCACTTCCAGCATCCCTGACATATTATTTCAACCCGAGCCTCCGTACTGGATAGCCTGTGGAGTTTACTCTCCTCTATAACCCTATACCTAAGGAACGAACGCTTTTTTCCAACTCTGTCTGTATGCGGACTCCACGCTATCCCTTCATTTCGTAATACACTAGCATCCTCCCAAATAACTACGAAATCGGAACAATCAAAAGGTCTGTAAGTGCTTTCCATTCCTTTCATAACTGTATTTAAGTATTTCTACTTATTATTAGTTTCCATTTAACGAGAAACGATTATTTTTGCAAATACGATTCACACAAGGTTTGGCAGTTCAGTGACATGAATCAGACTTTACTAGCATAGAGACAGAAGCATAGAGACAGAAAATTATTGGCCTGTACAAGTCGAGTAATATTTCTATAGCGCTTCGTCACCCGACACCTGTACTGCTACTTCTAATAAATAAGGTCGTAATAAACAAAGCCTAAATTACGCGGCTCTGGCAAGCAACAGAAGCTGTTTTTGTGCACCGTTCGAAAATACATAAGCGCGTCGTTATGTAGATATGAAGCCGAGCGTTGTAGTAAATGATATTGTCCAGCTGTTCGATACGCAAGTTACCATAGTTACGCACTCGCACCAAACAGCGTTATCTAAACAAAAATGGGTTGTACGGTCATTTTCAAAGACAAATGACTCTTCAAAAACCATGTCACGTTGTTGTTCGGTTAAACTTCGCTAAAACTCATTCGTACAAAAATTTAAGTTTTGGAAACGAGAACGGAGGAGCTACGTGAAGAGAGTCGAACGCTTCGAACATATTTGTCAAGGAGTTCTACCGAAAGAAAGGGAATTTTCCTACGAAAGAACTTAGTATATACAGTTAATCATGGTTGTGATCGATGATGTCTTGGTTGGCTATCTTTTCAAGGCGCTGTGGAAAATTTATGCAAAACAAAGAGACAATGTGATCTAATGACCGTTTCAATATTTTTTAAAGTAGAAAGTTGCAGCGCACAGTCGCGGTCAACGACGACGATGCTCATACCAGCAAGAATAATCTGCATCTCAGCTAGTGGTTACATTTGCAAAATTCTAAGCAACTGGAGTGAGGATGAGTAATGAATCGCCGGCACGTAAATCCGTGTTGTCGTATTGAAGAGGTATCCACCACTCCCAGGGGTCTCCCGCCTGATTTGCGAAGTACTATAGCAGTAGGACAAAAGTTTTAAATTACGAGGGTTCGTGTCCCAGCAGCAAAATCCTCAATGGTTAACTGCCCCGGTAGTCGCAGAGTCCCCCGATCACCCAAGACGACCACCGTTACGGACAGGCAGCGCTGCAGCTCTGCTCTTCAACCCCGTCGACGGTCTAACTAAACTTGTACTACGGCCGTGCTCACTCGAGATGGAGGAAGGCGAATAAAAGGGGGATGATGGTGAGGAAAAGAATGCTGTATATAAAGAAGCTAACAATCCTTAAATAATTTCGTAACTGAATCCATTCAGTTAGGATGTGGCAAAATGTAAGCGAGTGAGAAACAGATTTTGCACATTACATGTTTTCAAACAAACGAAATCAGTGCTCTGGCACAGCGTTTGGTAATGTCTTGGAAAATTCGTGTTCGCAATCTAGGACAAAAATTCAATTTTCGAATAAATAATTATGCCCTACGCCACATTAAGAACTTCATAATCGCAATCGATGAAAACAGGAAGCTGCAGCAAAATCTTTTTCCAATATTATCAAAAACTATACATAAACGATGGCTGACAAGTGTCAAAAATGAACGCTAGGCTATTAGCAGCAAATGTTATCATATTAAATTCTCCTTACACAATTAATCTTTTATTTCCAAAATTTTTCTTTCATTTGCTCGTTTAATTATTCATACTACACTCATTCTTGCGGAAATTGAGATTTGAATCTTCATAATTCCATTACAATTCATTGAAAGCATTTGATTCATTAGATTACACAGTTCAACAATGTAAAAAATTGCAGAGACGAGGATATCCGTTTTCATGGATTTCAAGTCACTGAACACGAATACAACCCTTAAAATTGCCTGCGGCGTAGATTTTCGAGTAATTTTATTATTTAAATTTAACATATAACGCTATAAGAATACAATTGTCTGAATAGCAGCTAAAAACTGTGCCTTTTATACACGTCGACTTTTAGCCCGTCTCTTGAGGTGGACGTCCGGAGCATCTCAGAGGATCATCCAGCAAAATTACACTATATAGCACTGAAACTGACGCTGTAAAATTCCTGAAATGTCCTCATGGAATCGCTCTTCTTGATCATTACTGAAATCCTGCGATTGACTTTGGAAAACACCAATATGTGAATGTATGAAGTGCGGCTCAGTGATATGTTGCATCTCATTGTCTCATAGGCAGATATGAGTATGCTCTTGGTCTTGTGTTCTACCTTTATAGTATTTGCAGCATCACGAGAACTGAGATATGAATTAGGTGTAAGCTCTATAGTGAGCTGCACAAATTAAGAGCAATTCCATTTATGCAAACAATTTAAAAAAAAATAATCATTTGAATTAGCCCAATTAAACTGCAAAACGGTCATCTGATGCTACCGTTGCAACATTCACTGAAAATGAACATTTTGATACATGGGACTCAATTCGCTTCCGCTTTTGGAAATTACCTTGCATTAGTCGTGATCGCTTATACCTTTTTCTTTCCTCAAACTCACATTCTCAATTCGCTTGAATGATGCAACACAACGCAACGATCACTTCATTCGTGAGATAAACTCTAAGAAAAAGCCCCAAATTTCATTGAAAATAACATATCTGAATTAACGAACATAAAAGCAAATTTACATTAACGACGTTGACAAAACGTTTCAATAAGCGTTCTCCGCAAAGCATTCTATCAAATAAATAACTCCCGTTCATAGGGTAAACGGAAACAACTATGCCTACACCAGAAAATTTTTATTAAATAAATTTCGGACAAACTGAACCGAAACAAATGAACAAAACATTTGTAGTGAAATGTATAGCAGTAAAATATGCAAAAAATATCAAAAACTTACTAAAGTAAAGAGAGTACATACACTTTCGTGGATATAAGGGTGAAAATAGTACCCGTAAAATAAAATAAAACAGAATTACATTTCAAAACACTGTAGCATACCCCTTAGTTAACTTTCAATTAAGGGTTTCCACATTTCTTTAGGAATATCATCCTATTCTGCTGTGCATGCATACTTGATGTCCTGGACGTATTTCAGAGATCTTGGTAGAAAATTAATTTTCAACTAACCCCGCAAATTTAATTCAGGGAATCGGTCTGCCAATCGGGTTGTTCAACTAAGCCACTCCTGATAAATATTGCTGTGTCATGCACAACGTCGTTATTTTACAGGAAGATCCAATCTACAAGCAGCTCCAATTTTTCCTCTGAAACAAGCAAGTCTGTGTTCAAAATATCTCGGTATTGTTCTCCATACATTCTGCTATCAATTATTATCGATATACTGCCAGTTTCTTTGAGGAATAACACCCCCAGACCATTATCGTACGCCAAACTTTGGGGCAGAGGCAGTACTGTCTTTCCTTCAAGCATGATTTGCAGATTTGTTTTATCTCTATGAGCAAATTTCAACCGGGCATCCGTATGTCATTTATAAAGCAATTGAGCTTCCGTTAGATAGAGTAATTTCAGTTGATCTCAATTGGTGATGGTTATTAGAGCAACTGCAACATCGTTACAACCGTACAAAATTATACAAACGCAACCGCATTCAAAGATCATTAAGCGGTTACGGATGAGTAAAATTAAGATTTCTGCAGGATATTACTTAAGCGCATTATACTAATTGTTGTGTTTAAAATTCTAACATAAAACAGCTAAACCCCACATCGTCATTAAAGCAACCTCACAAAACACAGAATACGGGAAGTTGAGTGCAGAGCGCTGCAGGGTCCACCATAGCAGACTGAATACAATGTTCGCGCTCCACTCTACAGTGCTGAGTGCTCGCTTGTGTTCAGCTTTCGAAAAACATCGAAAATAATAACGTTTTGACCCATGAAAGTGAGGAATAGAGCGAAAAATCATCAAAAAGAGATAAACTGACTTACCATGATGAACCAACTACTTTTAAGATTTCTCTAATAGACACCATAAATGCCTTCTTGAGCCCAAGCAGCGAAAAAGAGAGTTCTCAACCCAATCAGACGTCACAAGAAATTTTTGACAAGGACCAAACTGAGAAGCGAATCCCTCCAGCTGATGATTGTATAGGAAATTATCAAGAAAATTACAGGACACTTGCACGGGTTGCAAGAACTTATCTTGCCCTTCAATTTGCAGCTTCCCAAATGAGCAATTTTTTCACAAGCACAGGAACTCTTTACGATGAGAGACGTAGCTGTTTGAAGGGCGAAAATTTAGCCTAAATTTCATTGATAAATTCATTTTACCAGTTAATAATTTTAAGATCGAATTTAATAAGTAATGGACTAAACAACTTTCCAATGAGTGGAGGATGAGGAGAGTGGTAGGTGAGACGAACAGTCCCACCGCACATCCCACTCTATGCACAACCCAGCTTTAACATTGGATTTATTCCTTAGTGAGTGCTGCAATTTATTATTATACAAGAATTTGTGATATTACAGGGTTTTAATCGGCAAAGAGGATGACTAATCAAATGAATTATGGTCATAACATGGCTGAATCGCTCCTAAAATAATACTCCGATAACAGCTGAATGAGCTGGCTTAAGTTTTTTTGACAACCGCAATTCGCGGTTTTCAAAAACCATACAACTGCATGCACAACCGTAACCGTAATTTTCAAAAATTTGACAGCCGAAGACTCAACTTCAGTTGTTAATAGTGAACATTCGATCAGTCATTAACAACAAATGAGTTCATAGCACATAGTACTGAGTGATACATTCATATAAGATAGTGCCAAATCTCATTACATCTCTGCATGCGATAGATTCTTTTGGAACTTCTCAGTGTATTTTTTTGTCAAAGATCTGGAGGTATTTTCTTCGTTGCGCCAGATCTTCTACGCGGTTTCTTGCAGATCCTTGGCGCTTTTCCCCTGAAACTAGTGAAACAATGCTAATAAACGGAATTTTAGGCTTTTCTGATTTCTTCATAACGTTTTGACCCACCTGTCTCACCTGCTTCTTTAACTTGTTCATAATTTTTACCTGAATTTGAAAGTTTGTTGCTTTTAATAAAGATTATACCGCACTGTATGATGCTGCAGTATAAACTGATATCAAAGCTGTTTATTTATTATTTGCTGTTTATTGATTATTTGCTGTTTATTGATTATTTGCTGTTTATTGATTATTTGCTGTTTATTGATTATTTGCTGTTTATTAATTATTTGCTGTTTATTTATTATTAGCTGTTCATTTTATTTGTAGTTTTATTTTCTGGATTTTCTCGCATAATCTGCTTTTATATAATTTAGCATAAACACTTTGAACATTAGTTTTCTTTCAGTTTTTTAGAAATTCACTCGGTAAAGAATTTCTCGGTGTACAAATATTTGTTTCCGCCAACTGTACACAGCATGCTGTCACGAAGAAATGAATGCATTCTCTTATAATACTGAACGGTTTTAGATTTTTTGTTATTGCAGGAAACGATTGGAATGGCAATAATCTAAACTATGCAGTTCGTGTTTCGTGGGTACGTTGAGCAATTAGTTTCACTGAGGAATTTATTACGGTCAATATTAAATTCATGCAGTATACAGATGATGACAAGAATTTGTGGTTCAGTAGGTGAAATAGACACGCACTAAACGAAACGAACGAAATTAAAGCGTGGTTGAATTTGTGCGAAAAATCACATTCGTACATCACGCCAATCATCAAGCTATTGTAACTGTATTTATGAGGTTAGGGCGAACCTAAAAATTTACTCACAGAACACGCTCATAGTGCATGTAAAACTCTTGTGAAATCCTACCACTGACAGGTCAAAAAATAGAAAAACTGTTGAGGTATGTGAAACGAGATCGCTTCTATCGAATCATATGGTTGACTGCGAAAAAATTTTTAAATTCATGATAAAATGATTCAATAATGAAGAGCTTAAATTCATCGGAATTGTTTCTGCAAACACATGCAAACCCAATTTACACCAACACATACCTCATATCGAAAATAAACTAACAAATTGATTTCTTTTTAAAATCACTGTAAAACCACTCAAATGCAGTTTTGCGCTATCAAAGAATTTAAACATAAAATGCTGGCAAGTCCATGTTACAAGGTAAAAATGCAGTTCTTCTGACTGGCGACTAAATGTGATGAAAGGGATTAAAGTGTGTATTGGAACCTCATAATTCAAGCGAATTTTGAATTTGAATTTGAGGAAAGAAAATGGCATAAATCACCAGCTCAACTATGGCACGACTATAGTTATGATACAAATATCAATGTTACTTGTTCCCAGAAAACTAAAAAAAATTACGCTTAGTGAAGATGAGAAGTGAATGAAATTCGATAACGATTAAATGATAGAAAAGACTAACACTTCAACCCAGAATTTAAATACATTTTAGACAGTGTTGTGCACGAGGCGCTATCTGAAAAATTCAAATCAGACAGGGTCTGGTGAATTTATTTTCCTTACCAAGGACACTAAGGGTTCTCATCTCGTAAGAAGTAGTCTCCATGCGAATACACTCAACGAATCCGTCAGTTTTTCTATGACTTAAAGGGTGAAAGATATTGTTTAATAGAGAGTTCAAGTACCACCTAAGCATTTTCTAAATGTCTTCTTGTGAACTGAGATGAAATTTCATTTGAATTTTCATTTTCAGGATCAGTTAAGTCAATGGAGGTTAAATCTGTTAAAAAAGATGTGGTGTTTTCATTTATGCTTGCGCAGGAGTATTGACGTGATGCGAAAGCCAGTTTCTTTCTTCTAAGTTTCTCTAAGGGCATATTTTCTCTCATCTCAGACACCTCTAAAAGTCTCAGTAAATATTTGAGCTCACACTCTAGATGGTACGAACTTCCAATGGACAGTGAAGCTGAAAAACACGATGAGCTTGCTTTTAGCTGCGCGTATGACCTGCCGTCCTTTCTTCGGTCTCGGTGATCGTGTATAATAATAATAATAATAAACTCATTTAACGACAGCTTCGGTCATAGACTATTTAGCTGTCGCTTTGGTATTTCTACCAAAGGATGTTTTTTATAGTTATAATAATATCAATTTAACAGTTTATCAATAAAGGTAAGTCAATTACAAAACAAAATTACCGAGACATTTAAATTAGG
>JACJUY010002412.1:3503-29201 GCA_014220935.1 Platorchestia sp. MABIK | reverse complement strand
ACCTAACCGTTAGCTAGGGCCCTCACATTGTCCCCTGGGAGCGCTAGTTCCCATAGATACAATAGTTGTATCCCCCTGAGGGGTAATGTACTTTACTGCTGAGACGACTGCTGTTTTGTCTCTGAGTCAGAGCAATAGAACCAGATTACATCACTTGACAAAACCCTGGAAACAGGGGTAGAGCAATTTTCCGACAGTCGATACAAGCGAATTGCTTGAATTGATCAGCAAACATAAAATTCACAGTTGAACAAAATGCGACGGCGAAACACAACTTGTTGACTTAACATTATTTTAAAATACAACGAAACCATGATAGACGTGAACAAAAAATACTCAGCACACTGGTTCAAAAGATATGTGATCGGACGCTGGTATGTCTTCTGGTGCCACCACTCTCAAGAGCTGAGACGAAATAGGTCCTGAAATGTATAATTGCACCTCATGGAATAGTCGCCCATTTAAATAGAATAAAAATAAACGCTATTGATTGTTATATCTTAACTGCCCAGTTATAGCAAATTCCAGTCATGCAGCTAGAGAACGGAAATAATTTCCTGTCCGATCTTTTAACACAAGGAAATTTATCTGCACACGAATCGCCATTTTTTCTTTTTACTTTTTCTTCGTGGGCTTGTCTATAAATTTTCCTGGGCCTTTAATGCTGATGTTTTTGTTGATAGACAATGGGCTCCATTTCATCCCTAAACCAGTATTTGAGATGGTAGCAGTCTATACGGTTTCATGATGCTTGCTTGGTTCAAGGGAAAAGTAAAATGAAAAAATCAGGAAAGCTTATTATTTTCACTCTGGCCCTAAAATTTCTTGTTCGAATTGCTTTATGATGTTGATTGTATGAGCAGCTAAAATTTGGAACAATTTTATAAATGACACTGAACCATTTTTATTCTCGGAATAAACTGGTAATAAGTTAAATTACGCAGTGTCAACTCAACAAAATGCACTAGCATTTAAATGTTGACGAATCAATGCAACCAAGGTAGACGCAAGATAAAATCAGAACCAGGTACACTGGGACATATGAAAACATGGGCTCAAGCACGGCTTCTCAGGGACACAGCAAGAGATGAACGGTGCTTACTTCACGCTAAAACCAGGGACTCGAAACTGTCTGCCGGACGTCGTGAGAACCCTATGGCTATATACTTGCTCAGGATATTATAGCTTCTCGAGTGCAATCCAAACGTACCAGCTAAGTTTAATGTTAAATGCGTACCAGCTAAGTTTAGTGTGTGTCAGCTAAGTTTAGTGCGTACCAGCTAAGTTTAATGTTTGATGCGTAGCAACTAACTTTAACGCGAACCAGCTAAGCAACTATCATGAAAATGGCACAGTGGCAAACATGGCTACTATGAAAGGTCATAGTCAAATTACCAAGAGCTAACCCATCCATTTTTTGGCAGTTGTGTGTGAGCCTTCAAACTCTGGAAACTAACATTCTCGGGCCTATTTTACTATGATCAACTGTGCGGCTGACAGCGAGAATATTGTTTGTATGACATACCATCATCAATTACGATTTAGAAGTTGTTAGAGCGTTTAAACTAGACTAGAACGGCCAATAACGCTGTCATTTACAAGACTGTAATTTATTTCGGGTGGATGGAGAGTTGCTATTTTTGGGGGGTCAGAGAAAATTGCTTGGGAACATCAAACCACATTGACGATGATTCTTTATTTCCGATGATGCGGACTACTTCCTACGTTGAGAAGGAATAAGACTCATTTGTAACACACGAGAGTTAAATTTGTCTCAATACCGATATTCAAACTCAAGATGAATCAATTATGTAATGACTCACTATTTTGTGTCAGGAACGATATGACCCACGCACACGGGCCTACCAGGACATACGCAGCGGCTGTTTGGCGCATTTCACATTAAAGTTTTTTTTTCGCGCTCCAACATCCAAGAATATGTATGTGAACTAAGAACATTTGAAAATTTTGAAGCAAATATCATCGCTCATTAGGATTTAGGGAAGAGAGTTATTGGGCTCGTTTAAAGAGGAAAGGACGCCTGTTCTTAATCATTAATTGTTGTCATTTGAAAACTCAAAATGCGTTTAAACTCTTTCCTACACCGCGTGCCAGAAATGGACCAGACCCAACAAAAGGTGCAAGAAAGCATTAACTTCCTAAATTGCTTGAACAAGTGGTCAAGGGTTTTGAATGGAACTTTGAAGCATCTATTCTTTGTCAGAATTTTTTTCAGCGTATTCTCTCACATTCATACTTGTATAATGAGCTTTGATTCTCTCGCTGTCTTCTGATTTAATAAAAAATGTTGTATAGGAAAATATTTTGAATTGGTTAAGAGACGTTAACGATGATTGTTCATAATGTTCATTTACAATTTAAAAGTCATTGCCTCTTCCTCATTCACAACAGAATTGAAAACCTGATGGTTTCATGTGAAGATAATTCTCCTTTTTAAAACATGTTCATGCGGCTACCAGAGGGACCAGTATTTAGTGTGAACACGTTCTTTTTGCAAGCTGTAAACCTAAATAGAAATACATTTGCTCGTTACTCAGGGGAAAAATTTTTGAATTGCATGTTGCAGAAATGGAATTTTTCCCATCTCATTTTAACTTCTTACCATCAGAATCCTAATGTGAGACTAATTGTTGGTTTAAGTTCCCTTCTTGATGCCGATGTTGATAAAATTAACATATGAAATAACTTTAAAACTGGGTTTTTCAAATGAGCGCAATGGATCCATTAAATTTACCAAGATTTTCAGCACAGTTTTGAATCTTAACGCAAATGTGCCACCTAGTACAGTATTTCTTCGAATGACAGTGGGTAACGTTTCAGAACCCCACTCAATAAATAACACGATATTTTCAGTTCAGGCCTTTTCAAGCCATCCCCCCACTGATATAAACCTTTCTTGCGTTCTTAGAAACACTTTTACACTCAGAGTATGAATGGGACTAACATCATTTTCATGGTATCAAATGAGCAATGTAACTTGAACAGTACTATAGCTTCGCCGGCCTCTGAATGTCTCTTTCTTTCGTTAACTCACTAAATGCAAATGATATCCGGGAAACCAACGCGATATTCCAAGTCCACGTAATGTTCACCTCGATATGGCGTAGAAATACTATACTGCTGTACACAAAACCAAATTTTAGAATCAAATACGAAGTAAGCAATATTTAGTGACGAAATTTGAGCACAGGAAGGTAATGAAACAAAACGATAACTCCTTAAGTAATTTGATTCCAACCGAGATATTTAGCGACCTTTTTATATGGCACAAATGCACGCCTAGCTCAATACTCTACCATCACACACTCTCAACATCGATGTTCCACATTGTCCCATGACCAGAGTGACTCATTGGAATATGTAAATTTAGATCAAAAATGTCTACTTCCCAGCAGAATGGAAAAGTACTCATCATTAACTAGAATATATACAAATAAATGTCCCCAACAAGAAAATGATTAGGAAATGTTAAGAAACTGTTAATGTAGAAATTAGATTGTGTCCTATTTTACTTCTGGTGTGCATGCATTTGATCAGGAATGCAATGAATGGATCCTTCACTAAAATTGTCAGGTATCCTTGGAATAATACTCGTCTGGTTATTATACTGTCTAAAAAAGTGATATCATTCAAAATAAGGCTTAAGCGCAAATTTTCTTCACAAAGTATGGAAAGGAGGTTCCGCAATAGTTCGAACAATCACAAAACCAACTAAACAAGCAACAGAAAGTAATAAATAATTGCACTAAAACAATTATCTGATAAAACCTTTCTCCCAACGAGTTTTGGAGTGAGCTTTTCATGACAAGCTCTATATGCCACAAAAAGTTGCTAAATTTTGCTCTTCCATGTCTTGATGTGGGTGATATTCTATACTTGCTTTGACGTACGCCTCTAGCCAGTAAGTAAACTGGCGTACAATAGTCTAACCTTGCACTCAACTTAAATCAACCTGTACTCCAAAGATTGCTTCTCATTTGCAAAACACGTTTTTGTAATGATCAACTTCTATGTTTTTAATAAGACAATTCTCTAGGCGAATGTGAACGAGAAAAGATCTGCTTCTAAAAGATATCGGAAAACCAAAATGAGCTGTGCAGGAGACCATCAAGATCAAAGTGAACGATAATCGATTTGTCTGCTTGTTCAGGCAAGATTAGAATTACTTTTCACTCATTTTTTTTGCAGCGGGAAAGAGATGAAATAAATATAAAGAACGAAAAACGTTTTCAAATTTTGGAAGTACCAACTTTACTATTATTGTAACCTCCTCCTCTAAATATGCTAAACAGCTCCTTAATTCAGTTCAAAATGAACAAAATACTTTTTGTTCAGCGGAAAATAGAGCCAACAACATGGTCGCATCTTAAATAATTTCAACAATTCTCAGTCAGTGCAAAGAATTCAAAGTCCAACAAATAACTTGTGTGGAATCAAGTAAGCCTAATCAGAAATAGAGAATGAATCAAAACATCATGCCAACTTATTTAAGTTTATTTATATTATTTTCCTAAGCAAAACCCGATACAACAAAGCATTGTCACTAAGTGAGACTCGTGTGCACAGTAAATGTATAGTAACTGAAGAATTGTATAAATTAAATTTACGTTGGCTCTTTTGAACGTATTGCTTTTGCAGTAAATGTGCTCTGATATCTCTTGTCAGTAAAATCGGTTACCAGACACAGCAACATCTCATCAGCAAAAGCACCAAATAGCCAAATGTTTCCTTGCCACTTCACTCGTTTCAGCTCAAAAATAATATCCACTCATATATTCAAATGAGAAATTGATTTTATTCTTCTCAGAAGATGTAATTATCGTTCCCAAGGGGATAAAAATGAAGTCCCGATCTGAAGGCTAGGTAAGCCTTCTTTTTAGGTATAAAATAAGATTATAGTTTTGTTACGCCCACCTTTTTTCGGTTCAGTGCTGCCGTGTTTTTCAGCAAATGCTGTTTTATTCTTCAACTTTCATCCTCATTCATTAGCTTCCTAAATTGCTGTTTCTCTGCGTAGCGGGTCATGCGAGGGAACACATCTTATGCATAGATTCCCAGTTCCTTCAACGCCATACTAAATTCTGAATTCATTCTTCTTCTCTTTGGAACATTTTTTTTGTGGTTAGGGAGGCTCAAATGCGCTTCTCTAATCTAATCTAATCTAATCTAATCAAACCTAATCTAATCTAAAAAGATTCAAATTGAAATTTTCTCATCTGTAATGAGTTACTGTGAAAGATTGTTTTTCGCAACAATTAACTGCCCTCGTGTACTTGTCTCTGCATTGCCAGCTCATTTCACGCCTCATCTTTTCGATTCACGTGTGTAGATCCTGCGGTTTTTTTCACCACTGAGCTGTTGTGGAAATACTTAATCGTTAGGACTTTGCTCTTTTTAGGACTTTGCTCCTTTGCGCCCATTACCACTTAAACTATGACTCTTTGGGTTCAGTGCGGTGAATGTTTCATTTTAATAAACATTGAAGCTAAACTCGGGAGCCCACGAAAAAAATATTAGCAATCAGAATTAAAAAGTGCTGTAATCTTTCCGTTCAGGTTTGACATCAGCACACCTTGTCTCGCCATGTCTGAGATATTGCTCAGCATCATCTTTCTCGTACAGGAGATTTGTCTTTTGTCGTTGGGTTTAGAGAATGGGTCAATTTCTCGACGTGAGACTCGTGCTGCAAAATATGACTCGACCACAAGACGCAAATTTCCCTTCGAGAGACACCAAACGTTACTCAACATCTACTCTCGCAAGGTATACATAGAATAAGTTGCGTCGTTACGGTCGCCCTCTTTGAACGCACAGGCAATCTGTAGCAAATTGCCTATAAATTACACGTCTTCCATCATCCCAGGAAGACTTTGCCATCGCGGCCATCGGAGCCAAATCGCATTTTGATTTAGATCCCAGCAGCCAGACCTTCACTCTCGCTCAGAACGACAAAACTGAGTGTTCACCGTATAATTTTTGTACGCACTGCCAAAGAATTTATGCTTCGGTGTATGTATATGTGATGAAATATGTATTTATATATTATAATTTTTAAACCCTGATGTCACAAAGCCTTAATTTGAAAGCTTCCGAAATTTTGATGTTTAAAATGAGTCAAAAGAAACTTCAGGAGTAACAATCACGTCTTCGACTACTTGTAGGTTTCTAAGGTCATTAATTAATTATCACCGTATTGAAGGTAGTACATATGACTAAAGAATTAAAACTGGGGCCAAAACAAATTGGTAACCTAGGTAAAAAGTCATTGTCAAATAAATTGGGGTTGGGAATTGTCTGTTTTTTGTTCATAAAATCGTTTGCGTCTTTTAAGTAACTCCAAGCGGAATCAGCGGTCTATTGCTTTTGTAAAAATTATGTGAGCCTGGAATCTGATCACAAAAAACTTTGCCTCAGGAATTGTACGTTAATTTCAAGTTTCATTGTTGAGTGTGGAAGTTTACATGCTCACGCAATGTCCCTGAATTTGCATGAATAAAGTTCAGCAGTTCGGCATCAGAGCCTCAATTGCACGCCGAATAAAAGACTTTCGACTTCACCTATCTTTCATAAACGTCTCAGTTAGGCAGGTGTTAATGTAATATATCTTAGCCAGCAGAGTAGTTCACTAATAACGACACCATTTCATGCTTCAAAATTTCGATGTAAGTTCTTTTTTAGTGACTCAGAAGTAACTTTTTAGTGGCTAAGTAGTTAATTACAAACGATTATCGTGAGGCAAAAGCGTGAATACGTTATTTATAACCTCTACTTTGCACAACTGTTTTTCTATCAACAAATAAATACTTCTTACACATGAAGGGCAAAAACACCATTCGCCTTACTGTTATGAAAGAATTCACCCTATGCCTGATCACCATATTGTTAGAATGTTGGTCATTGCAATAAATCCCGAATATACTGTTGGATAACGCATTTTCCATAACACACGAGCAAGAGTTCCTCTTACGCGAACGAGTAATTTTCAACTTGCTCTTCTACTGCTTTCAATTCTTGTACTCGGATCTCACGCAAAAAGTACTGTAAACTGGGCCGTTTTATCTGACCTCAACCGATGTCTATCATTTATAACACTTTTTCGGTGAGCCCTGGATAAAAACTTAAGTTTTGCTAAATTAATTCCGTCAATAGACAGCGAAGTCAAGTTTACTTCCGCTGATTAAGTAGACAATAAGTGTTTCAAAGCGGCAACATTCACCAATTTAGGAGTTCGGTCTAAATGCGTAAAACGACGATACTTCTTCGAACGAATTAGAATTGTGGCGTCACTGGGTCATTGCTCTGAGCCCACATAGATGCATCGTTATTGCGTTTTGGCGACAACTTGTAGCTCACAAAGTTAATGCCTACGATATCGTTGACCAGAATCTACTCGATGCTTTCGAGTGTCGACAATTTAGTGTATAAATTCGATCAGTCGTTCGGTAGCCTGAAATTAGTTTAAATGTTGATAAAAAATACGGTAAATTATTGTTATTTCCGTGTGGATATCTTAATTTACTGCCAATGACTGGGGTGTTGAAATGATGGACGCATTGAAATCTACATGTACAATTGAGTTTGAAAATGTGAAATACTGAAAAATAATCAAGGTATGCATCAGTAAATAGACTTGTGTGGAACTGAAATCAAAACTTGTTAACTTATAAATACGTATCTTCAAGAATATGTAAGCAAGTATGAATAATTAGAGGCGCACAGCAAGAGAGGAAATGCTCTCCAGTCCGGCGGACCGAGTCCACAGCCAGGATTAATTATTGCAGTCTCTCGCAGCCGAGAGGGTCCGTCCTTAATGATCTCATTTAGCGCTCGTCTTTGCCACTTGGTGATGAATTTGTTCGGTGCTACCAACTCATGGAAGTAATGGCGCAGTAAAGAAGGCGTTGTTAAAGAACAAAAGAATGTTCTTTCCCGCAATCAGAGCATAGAATGAATGCTTGCAAAGCTGCACGGAATCAAAATTTTTCGCAACAAGGTGTTGGAACATGCATGCATTTAATTTGCTATAAGTCAAATTTCCTACGTGAGAAGGTATTTAGTTTCGCAGAAAACCTTTATCCATTCCAGCGAAAAGTTCGCTGCAACATGCAGGGAATTTGCAGTGCAGTGAAAATGAAGATAAGCCCAAGCCTGTTTGATGAAGTTTCCGTGTGATTCTTTTCAAATTTCTCTCTTCATCTTATCAGGTGTTGAAAATTTTTCCGTTGTAGGGACTTTATTTCGCCCCAAAATGGTAGTATCAACAATTCCTGGAAATGTTTTTCTGATTTCTGTATGAGTATATTCAGGCTCTCTATTCATTTTCCCATTATATTTCTCTTTCAATTTTTAAAGGACGTATTGCCAATTCATAAATGTTGTCAAATAGTATTCAAGGATTTTTGAAACATGCATGACGCAAAATACTCCGAGCTCTAGTTTATATCCCTAAAAAAACATGCAACGTCATTTGTCAAAAATTCCTAAACACGTTTCTTCACTTCCTTGTACCTTGAGATCTATAAGACAATTGAAAATAGGTAATGTAAGATGCAGCTAACGATCCTTTACTTTTCTCTAAGAATCTGTAAACAGTTACAAATATATACCAAACAATTGCTCGTGTACATACTTTTGTCGTCTCATCTGCTCCGTCACACCAGCCAACTACATATCAGAGCTATCTTGATCATGTTTCAAATGCCGTATGCCTCGCTGTCATGTTCTTTTTCTTATTTCCAGTGCTAAACACTCTACACTGTACAATGATTGCTCTTCCGAGTTAATCTCAGGCTTCATTAAAGCAAGAATCCTTCGCTGCAAGTTCAAATTTATCGTTTACAGGGTTCGGTTTTCACTGTTCATCTACGGGTTCAGTTTTAATTCTTACGTTTGGTCACGAACTTGTTTGCACCTTCAGAGATATTCGTTGGTACTTTTAGTTGTCAATTATTGCACACTCGTGTGATTGCAAATCTATTGCAATTAACTAAGAAGAACCCAATTCGTATTTTCCTGTAGGAATTTCTGGGTTTGTGGTGGAAATTATGAGATTTTCAGCTAATATCCCTCAAAATTTCATTTAACTGCTAATTGTGCTTCGGGTTTCTGAGCTGAGGGTATTAAGTCTTTGATTCGCGAGCCTATGGTGGGGCAATGATGGGCTGCCTAATCTGCTAGGGAAGAGCGAGAGTGCTCATCTATGGTCCGTCCACAACACCTCTGAGTAAATGGTTACAGGTGATTTCAGTACTGGTGACAAAGTGCAGTCGAATTATAATTGTTCGATTCATTATGAATCACTTGTAAATAATTCAATTTATGAATTAGAACACCAGAAGAAATAAATTTGATCATTTTTCTTATCACTTAAAATAAACGTGGCATTAGTACAGCAATAAATTGTTCAAATTGAGCATTTAACGTTTTTTAATGAAGTGTTCAAATATACATCCATCTGAAAAATCCTGCTCCAAAAATTCAGTTTCCTGGGTGAGAGTTGGAAGGGACATACCGGACAAGCACGCATGCAATTAACAACGTAACATTACGCGGATAGATTATAGTTATCTGTTGAACAATCACGCACCGGTTTTTGCTTGCTTTTTGTACCGAAAATTATAACCGAATGTACTGAAAATGTACCGAATGTACCGAAAATAATTGTGGAGTTGAAGCTTGTCTCACAGATACGCTCATCACACTTTCGGCTGGTGGGTGTGACACACAGACGGACGGATAGACGGACGTGGCTCCTTTTATCATCACTATGATGCAATTAAGACCTACCACTGCCATGAGAGACTTCCACATGATGGTGCAAATTGTGTAGTACAACCCATAGGAAGTAATTGAGGTTTAAATTTGATTCAATGGATTAAGTTTGAAAATTGAGCCAATAAAAGAAAGACAATGAAACCTGCGTTGTGCCTTTCTTACAAGTTGCAACACTCATATGCGACTAAATTTCAAAAAAACACTAGACTGGTGTTTTTGTTTTGTTTCTTAGGTTGAAATTTCTTTATGTATTTTTTGGGTGGGTTTTTTAGCGCTAACCCTGGTTAGGATAGGTTATGTTAGTAAGAATAGGTTATGTAGTTTTAGATTAGGTTATGTTGGGTTAGGATTCTTTATGTCGAGTTAGGATAGGTTGTGTTGAATTAGGATGGGTTATGTTGGGTTAGGATAGATTATGTTGGGTTAGGATAGGTTATGTTGGGTTACGATTGTTTATTTAGGAATTGCTTCACAAGTCTAACTAGCTTTACAATGATATTGGCCGCGGAATTTCCACGAGTCCAACAAGTCAATATTTTAATACGCTTGTAACTATATATCTACGAATCTATGTGACACCCTCCATCAATAGATACAAAGACCATTGCGGTATCTATGCTGTAGCTTGATGAAAAACTTCCACTCTCGAAGATTACATTACTTCTAACACGAAAATTTAATTTGAGTTTTGTCTCTTTAGAGGCAGGTGCCAGTGGATACCAAAAATCCTATTAAAATGATTCCTATTAGAACATGACTCGGTCGAAAAATATCAATTCTTACGTGTGCTATGACATCGCATTTAGATGAAAATCCATCAAAAACTGTAGCAAGTGATTGGCCGAACGGTGGAACATTACAACGATTAGAAACATAACAGATGGTACTACATCGGTAGAATCATCAAAATAAGTCCATAACACATTGACTCCACTGTGCATACCACGTATCTGGTATTTTTGAAATATTTCACCTTGAAGGATACACGTAGTCGGCACTGTACAGCGTGTGCGCAGGTATGTCTGCTGTGCCACAGAGCTGTCAATGGTAGAAATATGGTGTGAAGCCAAGGAGGTTAGAATAAAATCCCATTCAACCTCCTTGTGTGAAGCAGTTATGCGCGGCCACTAGACAGCCTCGGCCGCCATAAGACACAGCAGTGAAGTTACCGCTGTGTCTACCGCTGTTGTGCGGAAGGGACTTCAGTACAGCAGTGGCAGGGCCTTCCAGCGTCTGAACTGCACCGTGCGGCCTTTAAGGCCTGTTTACACGATCATTGATGAGCAACTTCACCATGCGCTCAGTCACGTACTTGGTCGCGTCAGAGTGTCGACACGGTCATTCTGCACTTTCAGCAGTGGCGCAGAACTGCTCCTGTAAAAATCCTCAGTCTGCTCCTGGAAGCGGTAGAGAGAGGATGCATAATGGTGGCTTGGCGACATGCAATGGCGCTTGCCCCCTCTTTATAGCAGTTGTTCTGGCTATAAAGAAGAAGCAAAAGAGGAAAATGTGGGTGATGAGCTGGCTTCAAAAAAATATTCTTTTTCGGCCGCTACAGGACAATTTTCCAAGAGAACGCGTAGGGAGGGAGCAGAGACGACACACCCTCCCTGTTCGGCGACTGAAATAACACTGACAAGCCTTGAATAGCGCGATGAAGACAAGCATCGTGCGCACTGCCATTGAGTTGGTCATTGCGTCTGAAACGAGAGCAAATGGGCGGGGTTTGAGCCTCTCTTCACTGCTCACGCGCGCACTCAGTGATCGTGTAAACAGGCCTTTACTGTGCTAAGCTTCGCAGATCTTCTCCAGTTAAAATAATGCTGTGTAAAAATGATATTATTTCCATTACTGTCATTGCATTCCGCTAACGTTACCATCCTCAAATTCCATAACATTGTTATCGAAGTCCACAAGATAACTACTGTACATTGAAAGTTCAGACATGCTCAATTAATTCATTCTTAACACATGAAATATTTATTTCCCCGATTTATTATGGCCTAATAATACACATGCGTTGCAAGCACAAGACTTTGCTTGCATGAGACGATGTGTGAATAAGGTTTTCAGCACTGATTTACAAGCACATTTCTTAGGCCGCGGCCAGACAAACAGCAGTGAAGCAGGGCTGAGCAGAGCAGTTTCGACCCTCTGGTAGCTGCTAGCTGACGCTAGTAAGTTAGGCGGCCAAACAAACAGCAGTGGCAGTCCTGAGTCCGCAACAGTTGCAATTTTGGCGCCACGAGAGCTCTACTCTGTCACTGCAGTTAACTCAAATTTTGCTTATTAAATGACTATAGAACTGGCAATATTTCATCCAACTAAATTTTTTAATATATATTACTATACTATGCATTATCTTGTTAGCATTACAAGTACATCCGTACACTGTCATATAGTACGTTTGATTTCCCTGTGATATTTCTACCCACAATGATTGAATTGGCTTTGATACTGTTTTATAACTGCTCCCGGAAAGTCCACAAATTAATTGCATGACATGCAAGTTGTGATGGCTGATTGAATAATCATGCAAATAATTCATTGACGAATGACTTGAAACCCTATAAATACTTGAATCTGAATTATTTTGCAGTGCTTTACTTGTAGATACATTACAGAACAAGGAACTCATTCGTTCAAGCGTATAAAGATGTGTGTGTATTTATGAAAATAACAACCCGAATTTAAAATTAATAAATTATTAAACAATTTCAAACTGTAAAATGATCTTTTGTATTTGGCTTGCGGTGCTAAGTTTCAATTTAATTGTTATTTTCCCGTAGAGCGCGAACGTCACAACCGTTTTTTGGAGAAACTAATAGTTTTTAATTGCATGCTTTCAAAGTTAATTTTACCTCCAACAGATGGCCTAACCTGTGTTTCCTCAGTATAACTCAGGAGAAAACTGAAAAATGTTTAAAACTAAAAAATTATTAGTTTATACAAAAAAAAGTATGTTTGCAGTCAAGTTTAGTGTCATGCGTCAAAAAAAAACCTGATATGAAATATTCGGCATTGGTACGCTCTAAGTGTAGGTGTTGACAAGAAAATGCTTGATATAGTAAAGTTTTTCGATTTACGAGGTGGAAAATACCCATATACGTATAAAATTACCGTAAAAGCCCACCTACCGCTAACTTCCATAGCGTCTGCTATAACCATTGTTCATTAACATAGTTATGATCGATATATGAGATGCACCTTCGATCGCAGGAATAGCTTGCATCGAGGAGATCAGAAGTTTGGCATCCTTCCCGTACGAGCTCTGGCGTGCAACTGGCCGCTAGCGCCCGAGCGGTGTTTTATCATCCAAGATAAAACGCTGCTACCGCTTGCTCCGGACAGCGCTGCCCCATCCTGCTCCCTGCTACTTGTCTGGCCACCCTAATAGGAATAACACTAACATGAAATACCGTGCCGGGTCTGCTCTGCTCTGCCCGGCTCCACTGCTGTTTGTCTGGCCGCGGCCTTAACCATGTATGATTCTTACTCCCTTCAGAAGGATAAAACAATTGTTTCTGTGATAATCTATGGGAATCACATATAGAGCTTCCTGGGGAAGATGTGAGGTCCCCAACCAACTTGGGTTAGGAAGGCCTTACACGTATTGACATTAGGCTTTTGTTTTGTTACGGACCGTCTCATCTGCTATCTGTTCTCTGCTGTCCTTTTATCAGCCCCCCTACTTCCTTCTTCAATTTTGTCTGTTTTTCCATCAACTGCTCTCCTGATTTGCTGTTTACTGATGTGCTGGGATACCTGCGAGGGAACACACCTTGTACGTAGATTCCCGTTCCTGAAACCCCATACTAAACGGTGTTTTCTTCCTTCCTCTCTTTTAAACACAGCTGTTGAAGTTAGGGAGCTTAAACTAACTTTTCTAATCTTAGATTTTTACGGAAACTTCGAATCTTATGTATACCACTTGCGCTTCGAAAATTTTGGCATAGAAGCGATAATGTTCGGAAGCTCTTTCATTTATAAAGAGTTAGCCACCACGTAATTTCAAGATGTTTCATACATAGTCCCTTTTTGTTCACCTCGGAACCAACATTAGCCACGCACGTTTTAAAGAACGAAAGTGATTTTAGGGCATCGCTAAAATATTCAATTAAGTTGATTAGACCTACCTTACCAGTGATATCGTTCTACGCCATAAACACACTTTACAAAAGAACAATGGAATTTGATGCTCTATGCAATGTCGTCTTTCTATAATCAGTTTATTAGAAACCGTAAAGAGGACACAAAAAACATGGCCACTATAATTCGCTATTGTTATTCTGTGTTGTTAACAACTGACTCAATTGTTTCTCGTCACTGATGCAACTTCTAAGGGAAATCAGGAGCTAGAATAGTGATAACTAAAGATTGCACTTAGGTCTTCAAGAGACTGCCGCCTTAAATAAAACCAACAACCAAATTCCTCAACCGACGCACAAGAACGGCACGTTCCGTGGCAACTGCGAGAGAATGCAACGGCCCTTGCAATATATGAACAATGTCAACCGTCAGCAAAAGCTTGCTGATTGAAATTTTTCAACTCACAAGAGGATCTCTAAGTTTTCGACTTTATATTTCAAGTAATACTTTCAAATGTTATTTTCAAAAAGACATTATCAGCTCAATTAACTAACAGTTTCTTTTAATCGATATTCATTAGTAAACATTCAGTGTTAATGATTTGATTTACAGTTTTCTTCAATTTTGGTTTAACTTTCGAAGCAAATGATCTGCAAATCACATCTAGCTGATTTTACTTTGAAAGGCTCGAAAATTGATTGTTCAATTTGAATGCCTTGTTCACTCCTACTGAAAGAGTATTAATATTTTTTACTCTTTCCATGAAGGTAGCGTTGATTGAGCCTTAGATAGATTTAAAATGCGTACATCATCAACCCTGTTGTCAAAACATAAACGCAAGTTTACGTTTCAAGTCAAAATGTAAACGATGGCTGACGTTTCATTACTCGTTAAAAACGCAGAAGGGCACTCATGACCTCAGCACATCTCATGTTAGGTTTCCCTTGTAGCAATATCAGTTTCAGAATTTAGTGTTGAGTTTTATGTGATAATAAGTTAAAGGAAGTTGCACGAATTCCAGGTAACGGGGAATATTTAAAAGGTAGGGTGTGATTCAATGAGCTCCAATTGTCATAATAAGCAATTAATACGTCTTAATTCTAAGTAAATAACTCGATTATGATTCACAAATCACTGAAATATAAAGTTTAAGCTTATTTTTGTATCCATTTCTGGATGAAAACATTTCTCCTGAATATCAAGTCGTGCTTTGTACTTGGAAGTACACGGCAGAATTTGCCTTCGTCTGTTTTTACTGCCTCGTAGATGGAGATTTTTCTGAAGAAAAACACTTTTCTTCCACTTAATTTAAAACCCATGAGGCGTGCAACGGGAAACGTCTCTATCATTATGCAGTCAAAGCACGGGTTTGCTGAAGCAAGATCGTGCACTGTGTAAACATGAGGCTTTTTATGCTTGGTGGACTCTCATGAATCGCAAGTATCTCGCCGAATCACCTTTCGAGCCATAAACCTCCCTAACGAATGAGATATTAGCTCAGGGCTAAGTGGGAATACTCGAACCGACTCAAAAAGCTTGTTGGGAGCTCATGTGCACTCGGTCGTAAAACGTGCAGGCATTCTTCCATTGAATGTATACAAGTTTAGCACGAAACGAAAAAGGAATCCTGTTCCTGAAGACCGTGGGAGCATGGTCTTCGAGATAGAGGGTGTTTGGATGCTCACACTAACTGCTGTGTATACAATATACATGTAGATCGAATTAATTATTATTAAAGTATACTGTTGCGGTTTTGAGTTAAAGTTAGGCTGGATATCTTGTTATATGTGCGCGGCCACTACTTTCTCGTCCATTATTCGTAAGAGAACACAAAACGAGAGCGAAGCTTCTAGATATATATGCTTGAAAATGAATATTACTGAACAGTGTTTTTAAATTTATAGTTTAATTTTACATTGCCGAAAGAACGTGAACCGCTAATCTAGAGCGAAATTTTCCAGCAAAAGAATCATTTATTGCTGGTTGCCTTCAAAGTTCAAATATGTAAATAAGACTATTGCGCCGCCTGCAAGAAAAACCAAACACCTCTCCTTCGATACAGTACATAAAATAAAAAGCCAGTCTCAGGAAGATTAATGATCAAATAATACGAAGGTTAGGAAACTACTCACGGCGTTATCGAAATTCCCAACGACCTGATGCAGTGTTCCATATTCGCGAGTTCCCGAGTTCCGGAAGGGGGGCATCTGTGGAGAAGCCACACAAATAGGATCAATGTGAAACCGTTAACGACAGCAGAAACGTTTTTTCAAAGCTGCAAGTAGCAATAATTTCAAGTTGAACGAAGCAATTCAAAAGACAGAACAACAGAAGATCGCTCCACGAGCTAGGTACAAGAACTAATCAGCGAAGACAAACCTTAAAACTAATTTCGGCACAGCGTAGAAATTTATAGAATGCCTTTAACGGTGCATAACAATAATAAGGTTCAGGAACAAACTAATCTAGGGTCAAACCTAGCTAAATTAAAGTCAGGCGTTCCCTATTACGCGAACAAATGAAAATGGCGACCCCTCGCTTGGTAGAGTAATAGACAGCAGCAGCAACAGCACCGCTTCAGCTACGAGGGAGCAAAACTACGCAGCTTCCTGCGGCGATCCCAGTCGGCTTGCGTCGGAGCCCTCGGGTGACACTGGTCCTTTCGCCCAGCAGGCAAAAGTCACGGTCTGCCGCACGGGCTGGAGAATTTTCCGAGTACAACGCAACTCAGTGGGCCGATTATTATAGTCAGAGTAGACAGCACCGCACTACTGCAGCGACAGCCTCATCGAAGATCGATGCGTAGAATCAAACAAACCGTAGTCCCGCACCGTACCCGGTAAAGCAGCCGCAAGCTGGGCCAGTGGCGCTTCAAGATGCTGATACTAGAATAATGAAACCACGAATTAGTGTAAAGAAACAAAACTGAGCCTGTAAATATTCATAAAGTTTTGCAAACGTGAACATTATAGCAATAAAAACTTCAAAAGCTAACACGAGTTTAATTATGCCTCAGTGTGGAAGCCACTCGTAGAGTTGATAAAGATGGTAAAACAGGGAAGAAAAGAGGCTCAAGTATAGGGCAGGAGCAAGTTTCAGCTAATAGAATTGGGTTAATAGTTACAGTATTACCCGGAGAGTAAGACCGCTGGTAAGCCGTCTTTCAATCAGGCCCCAGGTAAGGCAATTTATTTAGTTTAAGGAAAATAGTTCAGTCTCCATTCCCAGCTGGCTCGGAATAGATTTAAAAATCAAAGAGTTCAAGGTATTAAGGTTTAAGGATTCTAGAGTTTAAGGTATTAAGGTAGCTTAATAAGCTCACGCACACTCACGTTCACACGATTGGCTGCAAGACGCCTTCACTCTCGGAATAGGTTTCCGCTGAGATCGCCTCGCCACTAAACGTTACTACCATATAGCTTGGAGGTCGCAACATAAAATAAAGGAACGAAAAAGCAACGATACCAAAAGGGTACCACTGCGTCATAGGGATCCAACTAAAGTATCAATTGGATCAAAAGGTAGCTTCTGAATTGCCGTAGAGCAGCTCCCACCTCACCTGCCCCGAGCCTCGCTGCAAAGGTACTAAAGTTTAAGCTGCAATGTGTCTCTCAGGGCAATGGGGAATGTCAGACTTGTCCATACATTCTCTACGTCCGACTAGGCAAGAAATCACCACTGAGCACTTGAAAGGTCAGTAATCTTCAAGACTTCCTGCTCAGTTTAGTTGACCGGCATTCTTAAGAAGTATTCGAGACTCATTTCGTTTAGCTCAGTAGACATATGACAATCATTGAAATGTTAGCATTTCATAGGAAATACCCCAAAATTTCTTCACTAAAATAACGTAAAATTGCAGCAAGTTTTAGGGTACTTTGGATGTGCGACCCCCAAGAATCCTGTGGTAGCTGACCCTTAGCTTCATCTCCCAACACAGACTTACTTTCAAAAATTCGTAGATCAAGGCAAATATTTAGAAACATTTCCATAAACACACGACTGCTTTATGTACTGAACATGTAGTTTAAGCAAAGATTATACTAACCGACATTCACATCATCAGCAGTACTGCTGATCTGTAGTGAGCGGCAGCTGAGTCAACGAGTTCAATGTTGAGCTCAAGCGTTTAGCTGCTCATTCATTTTTTGATGCCCGAAAAATTTTGAAGGACCTAATTTATGCTTGTTTTCTGAAAGTAAAAACTACGAACCCCGAAGTATCGTATTTATTACTCATTGATCTCATCACATTTACATCTCTATCTATAATTTCTATTACCTATTCATTTTTGTATTCTCGAACTGCAAATGTTTCCACGGCAGCCAAATCTTACGAGCTGCGTTAATTACGGTCGCAATTTTCTCACTATCGAAAGTTGAGAGCAATACTGATCCGCATCGTTAACGTGTACAAAGAAGACGAAGTGAGCCGGTATCGCCGCCACAAACAAACGCTTTTCTGATTAAACAGCAGCAAGCTCTGATCATTAAAGTGAATTTTATATTGTCTGAGATTACCATTAATTTTACGATTCTCACCTGCAATTTCACTGGACTCTATCTGCTGTTCCATTTTTATTCTTTAAAAAAGAAAATCTGAAATTCTTTTGTTTCCTTGTTGTATCTCAACACTGTACTGGACGATTAAAGTTTTCTGTCGCTAAAAAGTTGGTAATGAGTGTGGTATTACGCATGTTTCTACTTGCGCCCATTCGGTTGCCGAATCTCACAACAAAATTGAAGTGCTGACATGATTTTACCAATATCTGGGGTTATGCGATCGAATTCGGCATTCACTTAGCACTGCTGAAGTGATGAGAGCTAGCTCCTCCATTTTTTAACGCATGTTCAGAGAGCACATATTCCAAAAAACGTTTTATTCATTCATAAAATTGCATCCACGCTCATTTTTTTCTTATTGCACAGCCTCTATTGAAAATTTTGAGCATATTGTCACGAGACCACCTGATGCCATGAGATCTGGTCCCCTTGTGAACTACGACCATTCCAGAGAGACATCTGGCAACAGAGCAGCGCTTAACTGGGTTGCGCCCATGATGAGCTCCCCATTATAATTTTCATTCATTTGTATAAGTGTGGAACATCATTCATCACTCTATAGCCTCGTACTCCTGTTCATCAGTACTTCTTTCGTTTCAACATGTACGTTCAAATGGGGAGTTACTTCTTCGCTTTGCATTCATTTGCAACATGCCTTTTAAAGGGGAGGTTAATCCCAAAAAACCGATGAATTTTAGAAACGTGTTTTTATTCATTAAAAAGTGCACATGTAGTGAACATGTTAAATTTTTATACTCCTAGGACCAACGAAAGTGTGTCAAAAGGGGGGGGGGGGAGGAGGTGTGAGAGCGGGGGAGGTGGTGAGCAGCGCGCCTATATGCTATTATTTCCGATAACATTTATTTTTTTAAATATTCCTTTCTGGCAGCCTTTGACAAGCTCTGACTCCACGATGCTGTCCCAGCTGACAGTGGCACCCCAGAACTGATACGGGGAAGTTGTATCCTACCTACGAAGGAGCCGCCGCCATCATCATAAGCATTTTTATACAGTTTGTCTGTATGAAAATAGCTGCCCTGCACATTCTGATGCACGGCCTTCTACACCTAAGATAGGCTTCAGTTTTGAGCTACAGAGATAACTTTAGTATCAAAAGAATCGGAAAAAAAATTTCTAAAACTGTTTATGGGATTTTGTTGATTTTCTAAATAGGAGATGAGCTACACATGATTTTCTAGGAAGAAATGAGAACATAATTTGTTTTTTTTCTCAAAAAGTATTTTGAAATTCGAAACAATCCCATGTAGAGTTCTAGAGAATACAATTCCACTTCGTTTGATGTCATTGTAATCTCTGCAGCTCCAAATTCTATGAGTAGATTTTCCGCATACCTCCTTTTTTCCGTTTTCTTCGAATAACTCGTTTTCATTGGGGAAAATGAGAAAAAAGTATATATATATGCTGAGACCCATTTTTTAAATTTTACATACCTATTCCAAGTTTCATGAAGATCGAACAAGTAACAAAGATTATACGGATCTGGGATGACGCTTCCCTGAATTCAATAGTTTCAAGTTTATTTCTGAGTACGTCCTAACTTCAAATGTGTGCACGCTTTTTATTTTAATCTATTCAAACACTCCCTGTCTACCCCTGCACTGCATCGCTTTACTTCACTTCACACTTCTTACTGAAGGTATTGATGGCTGAAGCTCCAGTGAAAATACGAGGCCGTAGTAGTAGACTACAAAGGACAAATAGTAAATGAAACATTCCTTCCTATAAAATACACTCCTCTCATTGGTTGGCTACTTTCCAGTTCCAGCAAATGTAGCAGGATCCTCCTAATTCTCATGAAATGCTCAAGTATCACTGACTTTGTCGGTCGTCCTTATTCAGACGCCCTCAAGCTACTCAAGGGGACCTCCTATAATAAAATCCAACTAATTGACCTAGTAATTCAAACTTCGTTTTCTCATTTCCATGGCAACTAGGGAAACGAAAATGCACACAGATATGTAAAATTAAATTCTAAACACATTTGCATCCACAAAAATTTTCGATTTTTGCAATAGAAAAAAAAGCATTGCGCGAACATATTAATTGAATTATTTGCATTCTTGCATAAATCCCTACTCCTTCTACAATTTTCAACGTAGAAGCTTGATTTTTATCTCATTGGATGTGGAAAGACGGTGACAACTCGAAAATGAAGGATCATTTTGAATTTCGCATTAGAAAAATTAATAATTGATAAATTTGTTCAATTTTCTTTTGTTAGGTCACAGATTTTTCACCACAAAAATCTAATATGAAGTTCAAATTAAATTCCACTTCGGTACGCTGTTTCCACTGTCTTATCGCATTGAATAAAACTAAAATTACTCTTCTACTTTGAAAATTGGAGCAGAAGTAATGTTTTCTGCAAGTGTGTGCATTAATTATATATAAATTTGTTTGCACAATAACTTTTTTTCTTTTGCGAAAATAAAAAAAAAATTCTGGCGCAAATGTGTTCAGAATTTAATTTTATATAACTGTTTGCATTTTCGTTCCCCTAGTTACAAAAAAAATGCAGATACTGAAATTTGAAAAATTAAGTCATATTAGAAAAATTTAGAAATTTTGGGGATAAATGTATCAATAAATTTCTGTACAATTCGAAATTCAAAATCATCTTTCATTTTCGAGTTGCCAGTCTTTCCGCATCAAATGAGACCAAAATCAAGCTTCTACGTTGAAAATTGTAGGAGTAGGGATTTGAGCAAATAAATAAATAATTTTAAATGTTCGCGCAATGATTTTTTTTCTGTCGTGAAAATCGAAAATTTTTACGGAAGCAAATGTGTTTGGAATTCAATTTTACATGTCTGTTTGCATTTTCGTTCCCCCAGTTGCAATAGAAATGCAGAAGGAAATTTGAAACAATAAGATAAGGTCCAGGGGAAGAGGTCCCCTTAACCCAAGTGCGTTTTTTTCTTTTTCGTTACTGATTCCTGTCTCTATTTCCTCCGGCGAGGCTACATACATGTAAAATCAAAAATTTTAAATTACCCGTCTTTATGGAATTTTCCTTATAATTTCCGCAGGTACCATTTCATATTTTTATCACTCCACATTTCTTCACGTTAACCCCCGTAACTCTGTCGACAATGAACCTGCTGGTTCTTCAACCTTTACATTACTCACTATTATTTTAATACATAAATTTAATACATGTATACTTTCTTATATTACTTCGTTTGAGCAATATAAGAAAGTTACTAACTCATGTGGTGTGAATAACACAAACTGCAGGTTTAAGTTTTTAATTTTAATGGACTGAGAAGACAAATAAACAGGAGCGAAGTCTAAAGGAAAATCGTGAACAGGCATGATACAACTCTCCAGTGCGAGTTGTTTTAATATTACTCGTAAAGGCGAGTCTATGACTATAATTTTGAGTCGTAGCTCGAGACGCTGGTGGCGTCTCAGCGTCGGGAACCTTGTTGAAGGTAGCGCAAATTAGAAGATGAGTGCTGTCGCGCTCTCGTGTCCTTCAGCCAGCGATTGGAAAGAAGTTTCATAGGCGTTTTGACTCTGGTCTCAAGCTAGAGTAGGAAAGATGTACAACTCTTTACTACAAGAGGAGAGAGAAAAGTTGAGATAATTAGTATATCATATTAACTGGATGAAGGTAGGTAGGTCACCTACATCTGGTGACCCCAGTAGTATCTGCCGCTGCTCTCCAGAACATTCGAGATCGTTCCTAATTAACAGTGAAACTGCAGGCTATGGGTTCTTCACTAGAAGAACTCAGTGTAGGGCACTGCACTGCAGGCGTGCGGAAGAGTGCTCAGTTGCCTTTAAGACGCAATGATGGATTGTGCCACGCTCCGCGTACTTCTCCTCGTCAGAAGCATTTTCTTCAATGTTACGATTTTTATATGTTTTACTGGAGGTTCGCCACAAACATTCATAGTTGCGGTAGAGCTCTATCAATCTTTCCAACTCCTGGGCGTGTCCAAACGTATTCTGACAACATGCTGCAGGTTATGGCGCATAGAACCTCTCTCCACCACATCAAAGCAGCGACTGAAAACGGAGTTGAGGCCCTATTACACGGGGCAACACTTTGCCTCGACTACGGCAACTGAAATGCCGCAACTTGTGGGTGCGCGATTAGACGAGACAACCAGTGTGGCGTTGCAAATTGCAGAGGTAGGTTATAGCTCGCAGTGACTGCGGCATGTGAGTTCTTCATTTCATCATTAAATGAAAAGCATTATGAACGTATACAAAACTTAGATCCTGTTTTAAGCTTTTGAATGTCCTCGCATTATTTATTGCCTTAATTCTCTAAAAATGGATGAGATTGAAGGGTCATACAACTCTTGATTCAATATAATTATTTTGATGTATTATTAACTTCTATCAAAATAATCTTGAATTTGTGAGAATTTGAAATGCACTATTAAAAACATCATAATGTTGTAATAAATTGTTAACATCTTTTTACAGCTTATATTTGCAAATCAATACAATAATTCATGTTTTTATACCGCACAGAAATAAACAAAAGAAATTACTCAATTAAAACTTTGTCTGTGGCCACTAAATATTAAGTTCAACACCAAACTCAAATTTTAAGTCAATTGTAGTAAACTATTTTGATAATACCAAACATGAACTAGATCGTGCCTTCATATAGCTTTGATCAAATGAAGCTTTGATCAAATGCCTTCATTTTGCTTTGATTGATGAAAATTGAGTTTGCAACTACTGGTCGGTCAGCAGCATTATAAAAATTACCTCCGTGTACCACTCTTGGCGCACGTCGCAGTCAAAGTGTTAATTAAGTTCATTCATTTGTTGTATTGAAATATTCAGGTTCAAGTCTAAAAAACATATTAAAATGGTTTGATCATTGAAAGCCGAATAAAATATTGCCAAGTTTTCAACTCGCTACTTATGATAGAAAATTAAAATGAATGCACATAAAGTTACCTGACTTCACAGAGTCAATCTTCTTTTTCCTGTCACTTCTGTGGCAGGTAGTATGGTTTTTCTATTTTTTTGATGGCTTTGATAGTTGCATCATATTCAGCTGAACTCTTCAAACTTACAAACCTATGGTTTATTTTTTTTTTATTTCTGACCAGTTTATTTATCATAAAATACTACCTGAGAAGCATTCAATTATAATGGAAAGTGACAACAATTGAAAATGAAACGCATCACGAATGTATGGTAAATGGTAATATTCCGCTTTATTTTGCACAGAAATTACGACTAATTATGTGCCTAAAATGATACTAAATTGCTTATATAACACTTAATAGCATTCCATGTTAAAGGACATTTATTAACACTTTGACTGCGACGTGCGCCACCGGTGGTACACGGAGGTAATTTTTATAATGCTACTGACCGACCAATAGTCGCAAACTCAATTTTCCTAAATATTTAATCATAGCTAAATGAAGGCACGATCCACTTCATGTTTGGTATTTTCAAAATAGTTTACTACAATTGACTTAAAATTTGTGTTTGGTATTGAACTTTATACTTAGTTGCTGCAGTCACAGTATTAAATCCTTCGATTACCTATTGAATGGCGGACCGAGTTTATGTTGGCTCAGTGGGAGGCAGTGTCGCAACCATCCTTACTTTACGACAGTCAGCCGAGCACTGCTCCGCACCGCCTAGCTTCGTTGCTCTGAGCTGCTCGAGGATTCTGAACAAACGCGAAAACTAGAACTCGCCCAGCAACTGCAGTCAGTTCCTCCCAGAGGCATCCGTCGCTGCTTCCAGGAGCAATAATTGCCCCGTGTAATAGGGCCTTTACTGTGAGGCCAGTGAGGGAAGGATGTTGCAAAGAAGGGCAAGGGGGAATGTCCAAGAGAGCCTCACGGTGCTCGTCTGCTAGCCCGGCAACAGTGTATGTGCCTGTCGAAGTGACACTCAAAGTGTTGAAAAGAGTGTCAATGTAAACGCAGCATAACACAACGTAATACACAAGACACCTCTTATTTTCGAATGAATGAAATAGCTAAATCCGAAAAAAATGACTTGTGACAACGAACAAATTTTTGAGTTGCTTCTAGGAACAAAATTAAAATTTGAGAAGTGGACGAGCAATAATTCATTTCTAACGTTACGAATTATTCAGCTTTGTTAGGGAGAATGACAATTTTAATTAGGTCTATATCGTCGACACAAACAAGGTAAATTTGATATTCTAATGAGCAGTCAGTGGGTGAGCTAATTACGATCAATTGTTTAAATAACATATTCAGGCAGCTTATGCAATTCTACTGAGAGAATAACAAATAATGACCATAAGCCGTTTGCTTGCAAAACTATCAAGGATTCATGATAATTAGAAAAATTATAGGCAGTGCAGTAAATTGGTTGAGAGATGAGCGTGGTGAGTTATGAGTTGTGTCAGCGTGATTTCAGCAATGAATGTAAACGTACAAACGACGTCTCGGCGTTATTGATTACAATGTTTCCGGCTGATTGATAACTGAAAGAAATTTTTGTCTCTCTAAGTGTCTCATGGCTGTTCAAGTGTCTCACAGGTAGCCAGAACATCTCAAAGAGAGAGAGCAGATGTCTTATCGGAAGTGCGACCCTTCGATGAGCGCTAAGTGTCTAAAAGTGTTGCCTATGTTTTATTGGCAGTGATAATTTAGAGGCTTAGTCACCCCTCAACTCTGACTCTAGTTATTCAATTGTTCAGTAAATGTAAGATGTACCAATTCAATTTTTGTCATAAAGGTTCCGACTTCTATTTAGAGTTTCACCCTTCGAGACTAAAGAAGAAGCTAAAGTAAGACTCCTACCGCACTTGGCCGAGTGGAACGAATTGGCTCAGGTAGTATCATCAGGTCTTACAACTGGTGACCACAGCAGCTTCTGCCGCTGTTCTTCATCAGGTTCACCTACATCTGGTGACCCAAGTAGTATCTGCCGCTGCTCTCCAGAACATTCGAGAGCGTTCCTAATTAACCGTGAAACTGCAGGCTATGGGTGTATCAAGAATGCAAAGCAGTGCAATGCTATGCTTAATATCCGTAGAGTTTTCCGTGAGAGACTAGTGATGAATGCATCAAACTGAAGCCCAAGTATTTTATCGATGAGACACTTCATGGAACATCCCAGGTAGCAAAATTTATTAACCTAATATTGAGCCAATATACAGTCTCAATATTGACTGGATATTCAAAATGAACATTGGGAAAATACCTTATTTTGGAAAATTCGGTTGATATTGGAAAAAACTATTGGCCCAATAACAATATTATCATCA